>PVKC010004104.1:7506-36737 GCA_004027635.1 Crocidura indochinensis | reverse complement strand
GAATTAAAATTTAAGTTTATCTTGTTATACTATTGGTGTTAAGAAGGTAATACTAAATTTCTTGTTTAGCAGATGAGAAAACAAGCTGGGAAAAAAGTCACATAAAATGCCCAAGACCAAAAAGAAAAATGTTAGAAATCACTGAGCCAGGAATCAAATCCAATAGCAAGAGGTGAGCTGGATTTTGTCTGTCCAAGTGGGACACACTCTGCCACAAACTTGTATACAGGACTTGTGCCCAGAAAAGCTGTGCATGGCTCAATTCTCACAGTAAAACACAAGTTACAATGATCTCAGAACCATTTAGTGAATAAATATGTACAATAATTCATATATAATCCTGCTCTTTTGTGTTTTGTGTAGACCTATCAGGAATTTCATAGATTTCCAATATCTTATATTTTTAAAGCTGAATGGTATATTATCCTGAATGTTGCTTTTGATCCAAAAATATTAATAAAGCTATTTACGTGATAATTAGCACAATTCTATATTGGCATTCCACAGAATGGCACCCAGAGGTCACAGGAAGAAAGCCATAATTTATATTTGCATGACAAATAAATATTAAGCAAATAGGAAATAAATTCTGAAGGAAATTTTCAAAAGTGACATTGTAGATATGGTATATATATTTATATATAGGTTTGGGACCACACCCAGAAATGATCAGGATTTATTTCTGGCTTTGCACTCTGAAATTAATTCTGATGGTTCTCAGGAGACCATTTGAGTCGCTAAGGATCAAACCTGGATGCCCTATGCACAATACTATCACTCCGGCCCCAAAACATATTTCTTTGAACATTTTCCTAGGTTATACAATATAGGTTTATATAGCAACATATTTATATAAATTCAAGATGGTTTAGGATACTTACAAGTAGAGATTAATTGCAATACCTGATTATAAATTTTAGAAGACTAAAGCAGCACTCATGTTTTTTACACATAAATTTAAGGATTAACTGTAATTTCACAATAAACATTATAATAATGAGCAATAATTACAAATTATTTTCCCCATGCTGGTTTAATCAGTGAAGCAGCAAATAAGATACCTTTCTTTTATCTCAACTGAAGCGATTCCTCAGGAGTATGATTTGAGTTTTTAAGCAACTCCTCATAAATCTTTAGTAGTTCAATGCCTCAGAAAATTGACTATGGTTCATTTTAATTATAATTTCAAACTATATTATTTACAATTTGATGCTGCCTTATAATTTTCTCAAGCCAAATACTTTTCATAATTTTAGAGACTCTCAATCTAATTTTTTAAACCCACTTATAACAATATTTAAGACCTAATTTTGAGCTGCTGAAGGATCTTAATTTAATTTTTTTTAATTTTCTAAAGCCCACAATTTCCAGATTTGAGATTTATGGTTAACAACTCTCTCCAATTTTCATTCTTCTGTTATCAAGAAACATTGCCAGTTCTACAGTATAAAATTCAAGGGTATAATTGTAATATCAGAAATAGCATCAAAAACACATACAAGATAGGAATAGAAAGAACTATAATAGGAAGTAGCTACTCTGTACAATGACAGGCTACATTAAAATATTCAAATTAAATTAAAATACATGGTGAGCAACAACATCAAACAGGCTTGTAATAAAAATGGAAAGTGTATTTGCAAAAGTCTCTGAGATCTTCAGAAAAGTAGCAAATATTTTTTATTAAACTGGTGAATAATTATATTCAACATCCTTTAACAGTCATCTCAAAATAAAACAATCATAGTGAAGAGGCTGACTTACTTACTTTAACAAGTGACCCGTAAGTAATTATTTCTGAAAATACATATCAGAACTACCATCAATGAGAGACAGTGGCAAGGAAATCTCTGTCTTGAACTCAGTGGGGATATCTAACTAATATAATATGCTTTCCCATCCAGCATTACCAAAGCACATAGTTTGTGCAATTTTGTTTCAAAAATTGTTAATCATTTTATCGCTCAAGATTCTTTTTCATAAGTTCAACAGAAAGAGAATACTGATTTATGTAACCTAAAAATACCCTTTTTGTAGATCAGCATTTTTTTTAATTTATGGAAATCTATAGACAGAATGAGAAGGCATTAGGTATACTTGAACTCTTCTCAGTTGTTCACTTCTACATTTTTGTATATCTGAGGCTTTTATTCTTAGTTATAGTAAAATAAGTAAAATGGATTCTATAAATTTTTGAGGATAATGATGTCCCTGAATATTTCTGAGAATAATTGAAAGAGACACAAAATAATCTTAGAAAGATCTATAAAGAATAATAACTCTTTAAACAATTACCAGTAATGACAAAAAGTGAGGTCATTCATGGAGGAAAAACTTGACTTCAAAAGTCATATAAGTCATGTCAAAGTTCAGATGATTTATGATATGTTAATTACTACCTATTAGTAAACTTTCTGAAACTACTTCATGTGTCTTGGTTTTAAATTTTAATCCCATAACATCCCATCATTTATACTATAATTAATCTTTTTTTTTTTTTTGGTTTTTGGGTCACACCCGGCAGTGCTTAGGGGTTACTCCTGGCTCCATGCTCAGAAATTGCTCCTGGCAGGCACAGGGGACCATATGGGGCACCGGGATTCGAACCTATGACCTTTTGCATGAAAGGCAAACACCTTACCTCCATGCTATCTCCCGGGGCCCCATAATTAATCATTTTAAACTTAGTGTAAGCCTCATAAAATCGAAAAGATAGCAATTGTATGACATATATTACCATAGTTCCATCATAGCAATTCTTTTTGGTTTAGTTTGCTTTTTGGGTCACACCTGGTGGCACTCAGGAGTTACTCCTAACAGGCTCAGGGGACTATATGGGATACTGGGAATCAAACCTGGGTCCTTCCCAGGATGGCCATGTGCAAGGCGTTTGCCCTACTGCTCTGCTATCTCTTTGACACCACCATGGCAGATTTTATGTGTGAGGATGATTAATGAAAATAACTGATTTGCTTTATTTGAGTTTGACTTTTCTGTTTTTTAAAATTTCACAAATTATTGCATTTTAGATTTTTCAAATTGTGTTTAAATAAAGTAAACAAAATATTTAAAATGAAATATAAATATTTGCCTTACTATGATAATAACTCAAATATATCAGGACATGATTGATTTATGTGTGTATGTATATAAATAAAGAGAGAATAGATTTGTAATATTTAAATGCTGTCTTTTGAATTTTCTAAATCCACCAAAGATACATGTGAGAAAATCAGATTGGAATCCAGCAAATTCTACTTTGACAACTTTAATAATGCTTTCAACATATTTTTGTCTTGTGAATCTAACAGTTTCATAATAATATATTTATAACATGACTATATAGGTACTGGTAATTATATATGTATTTCATGAATTGGTCAGCTCGAAGAACAAGTTAAAGCAATATAAGCAATATTTATATATATAGTTTTCTATAGTTTTCTACTTATTAAAGCTATATTGAAGCTGCAGAAATAGTTCAACTGGCTAGTACAACTGGCACATATTCTGAATGCAGATTTGTGTTGATGTGTGTTCAATTCCCAGAAATATATAGTATTCCAATTACAGTTTGATGAGAATTAAAATACTGACTTATGACTTGACCTGAGAAACTTTGCATATATCTCCCCAAATGAAAATACGCTATATATACATATGTCTGTATTCCCTAAACAGAGATATTTATTGTCTCTTTACTCAAGTTTTACCAGCATATATTTTTAATAAATGTGGGAACTGGAATAAACTAGCGAGTCTAAAACTAAGCAAGAATGCACTGACTTTAAAGGAAGAAATAGAAGAGAGGGTAGTAGATATATAGAGGACCTTTCATCTCCTATATGCCCAATACATGTTATGTTCTGTGAAATGAAGACATTCTTCAAGTTAGAAGAATCACAAAACATACCCCCATAAATTCAAGAGGCTAGAAATTCTATCAACTATCTTCTTAGATCATGATATACTGAAAAATCATTATTTACAAGCAGAAATGTAATGCAAAACTTGGAAATTAAACACCTGGATATTAACAACTGGAATTAAACAGCTCACTACTAAACAATCAATGGGTAAGACAGGAAATCAAAAGATTACTGAAAATAAATGAAAATAAAGACACAAATTATCTAAATTTGTGGAAAGAACAAACGTGATATTAAGAGGATATTTTATTGCTTTGCAAGCATTCATCATAAAACAAGAAATTGCCTATGTAAAAATGGCAAATCCTAAGAAATCTTAAAAGGACAAATAAAATTAGCCAAAGGAATCCAGGAGAAAGGAAATAATAAAAATTAGAGAGAAATGAAATAACTAGAAAACAAAAAAAAATCAAAATGTCAATAAAAGCAAGAATTGGTTCTTTGAAAAAATAAACAATACATATAGAAAAGAGAGAGAACCCTAATAAACCAAATCAGAAATGAAAGGGGAAATTTCACAACAGACAATACAGAAATTCAAAGGATAATCAGAGATTACATTGACAATCTTTATAAAACAAAACAAGAAAACATAAAGAAAATTGATAAATTGGATTCCAATATCCTCACAAGATGAAACAAGATGATTTGGAATATTTGAACAGACCTATCACAGTTGAACAAAATTGAAATGGTGATTATGAGCCTTAGCAAAAACAAAAACCTGGGCCCAGATGAATTCACTAGTGTATTCTTTTAGAACTTTATAGAGGACCGGCTGCCAATTATTTTAAAATTCTTTTAGTAATTGAAGAAACAGAAACATTCTGAATCTGTAGCTATGAAACTAAAACCATCCTGATACCAAAAGCAGAGACACCACGAGAGAGAGAGACAGAGAGAGACAGAGTGACAGAGAGACAGAGAGACACACAGAGAGAATTATAAACTGACATTCTTGATGATGTCAAGATTCTCAACAAAACACTAGCAAATAAAATCCAAAAGTATATTAAAAATATATACCATAACCAAGGATTCATCCCAGGGATGCACGAATGGTCTAACTTACACAAATCAAACATCATAAGAAACAATTTCATTAATAGAAAAATTATAAGCCATATCATCATATAAATAGATGCACTTAAATAATTTGACAATCCATTTATGATAAAAATGGAAATTCCCATAATGTGATGATAATTGAAGAAAATTTCCTCAGTATAGTAGAAAAACATTTACCACAAGTCCACAGAAAACATTGAACTCAATGAAGAAAAGCTAAAATCCTTACTTCTAAAATATGATGCAAAAGAAGGTTACCCAATCTCACTGCTTCTATTTAATATACTACTGGAAGTGCTTACCATAGAAATTAGGATTGTAAAGTATATCTGGGGCATCCACATAGGAAAAGAAGTGGTCAAAAACTCACTATTTGTGTCTTGCATGATACTGTAATTAGAAAATTTGAAAGCCTCTACAAAATGCTTCTAGAAATGATAGATTTGTATAGTAAAGTGGAAGACTACAAACTTATTTTACAAAAATAATTTATTTTTCTATATCCAACCAAAAAAGAGAATAAAGAGATATAAAAAATCAAATCCCTGCATAATTGTACCTCAGAAAATCAAGTATCTTGGAATGAACATAACTAAAAAGATGAAAGAACTATACAAAGAAAAGTACGAATCAGTACTTCAAAAATTAAAAGAGGACATGAGGAAATGGAATTACATCAACCCAGCTGATGAATTGGGAGGAATGATGTCATTAAAATGGCAATACTGCAAAGGATTGAACACATTTAATGCAATCCTATAAGGATAGCCACAACCTATTTCAAATAAATAGATTAAACAGTTTTTAAATTTATAATGAACTATAAACTTTTTCAACAGATGATGCTGGGAAAACAGTCCAAACACATGTAAAAAGGAAAACAGACCCAGGAATTGCTCTGGCTCCAAAACGAAGTCATACAACAAGACAAAAGTGATATCTCCTTGATCTGCTGATTCATTTGAGCAAATTTATTTGATAGTCTAGTCATGGGAAAATATTATATAATATTTTTATTATAGAATTGCTTATAATAAATAAGAAAAGAAATAGAGACCAGAGTGATAGTACAGTAGCTAGGATTTTGCCTTGCCTCAAGCCAACCCAGAATCATTCCCTAGCATCCCATATGATCCCCAAGCCTACAGGAGTAATTTCTGAGGAAAAAAAAAAGAAAAAAGGAAGTAGTTTATAAGGTCATCAATAAACAAATACATGATGAAATGAATCTTTTTGTTGTTTGGGGGTTGATGCTCACCTGCTGATGCTCAGGATTTACTCCTGGCTCTGCACCAAGAATTTCTTTGTTGGGCTCAAGGAAACTTCTAGAATGCCAGGGAACAAATTTGGGTCAGGTACATGCAAGGCAAGTGTTTGTACTTGCTGTATTATTTCTCTATCCTGATAGTTATACAAATCTTAGGGGCTTAAAGACTGCTCTGTCCTAGAACACCTGGTTTATAAACATGAACCAATGAGTTTAATCACCAGTATTACCCCCACATACTGAGTATAATTGTGAAAACTCCTTTATGAAGATTCCCTGATCTGAAACAAAATGTACCTGCCATATCTGGTGCGCCATAGTCAAGTTATAAGCACTGCAACCAAGAATCTGTAATCCACTAGCCATTACAAAACAAAAGGAATAGGGAAATAAACACTAAATTAGGACACTTAGTTTCAAAAGACTTTATTATAGGGAAACAAAACCAATGTCAATATACCAATCCTAGAAGAGTCTACTTTATAAGAGTAAAAATTAATTTAAAATATCACATAGAGGATGGATCTGAGTATAGGACAAGTCCATTTGTAAAATCAGTATACTACATGACATATTTCTATACATGTTTTAATAATTGAATTAAGAAATAACTGAGGACACGAATTTGTTAATAGATGGCAATTAAATATAGGGAGATGAAAAGGCTCTCTTTTTCATCTTTGCCAGTTGATCAGAGTGCAATTATACTCATATGAATGCTCCATAAAATATTTTGCTATTTACCCTATAATAGGTGTTTATAATGATACAAATACTTTGAAAATGAATAATTTCACATTTGACAAATTTTTAACTGGGTCCGCATATCACCCAGAAAGAGTAACGAACCATCAGAATTATTGCTAAACCTGACTTCTCTGTTTCTTTTCTATAATAATGTGGTGAAAATCAGTAACACATCCTTCAGAACTATCGAAGAGTCTCATCAGCTTTTTATTCTTAGAGAGATTTGATTTATATCATCTGCATAGATCTAGCCATCTAAGATTTCCTCAAAGATAAAAATCAGTGTGACTGAGTGCAGATTTTTAAGAGATGAAATTCCAACTTTCAATACCATGAAATTGGGCTGTAGATGAGCTACTTGTCTTTTAAACTGAACTAAAATAACCTGGTACAGTTTCTACACTAAATGAATATGTATATATCACCTCTGGCAAATATGGGTGAGTTTTATACTTGAATAATGCACATACAGAATTTTGTTTGGGATCATGTCAAAAATGGATGGTTCAGGGAGCAGAAATTTTAGATGGTTTTAAAAATGAAAATTGAAACAATATGATTGAATTTCTACAAGGGCACATAGAAGAACCCAGGAAAAAAAGGTTATAAAGAATGTGGACAGTAGAATTAAGAATTAAATCCCTTTTTTCATTTTATTCTTTTTTTATCAAATATACTTTATATTAAACCTACAAACATTCTGGAAAGAAAGCACTCTTTTCTACCCTGATGCCAGGGATTAGGTTAATCTCTCAATTTGACTATTTCAGGGTTTAATTTATTTTTTGCTTTCTTCATTTCATACTGCTGAACACAATACTATTCTCTACATAGTGAGATAGATGCTCCATAGAGCTTCACAGTGACATTATTTCATGGATAAAGCAAACAAAACATTAGCAATTGTTCCCTTGTTCATTGTTCTTGTCCATTGACTTCCCATTTTATGAGTCTGCTGATGGAACAAACACATTAGGTCAACTATCCCCTTCAGAAAAAAAAAAATACTCAAACTCACCACCTCACACCAAAATCTCTCTCTCTTTTTTTTTTCTTTTTCGGTTTTTGGGTCTCACCCGGCAGTGCTCAGGGTTACTCCTGGCTCCATGCTCAGAAATTGGTCCTGGCAGGCACGGGGGACCATATGGGGCACCGGGATTCGAACCGATGACCTTTTGCATGAAAGACAAACGCCTTACCTCCATGCTATCTCCTGGGCCCCCTCTCTTTTTTTTTTTAAGTAAATAAACAACAACAACAACATGTCTCTTTCCTATAACTGAACCAGAGGTTAATACTGTCCTTAGTTGCTCTATCAATGCCCAGGATGCTGAAAAACAGGGATGTGAAAATATCAGTTTGGTAGTATCCACAGTCCAATATTAATTCATAAACAGTATATGGTATGTTCATAATTTTGGTTGTATAGGCTCTCTTCAGTTTTTTTCCATATATTGAATTTTTATTAAATTTGTTAATGTTACAGAGTTCTTGCGCTGCCAAGTCATGCCTTTAATTTCTTGGGTAGAAACGTGTCTGATCCAAGTTTAATGCCTGCCACTACATATTTTCTTTCTTTCTTTCTTTCTTTCTTTCTTCCTTCCTTTCTTTCTTTCTTTCTTTCTTTCTTTCTTTCTTTCTTTCTTTCTTTCTTTCTTTCTTCCTTCCTTCCTTCCTTCCTTCCTTCCTTCCTTCCTTCCTTCCTTCCTTCCTTCCTTCCTTCCTTCTTTCTTTCTTTCTTTTTTTTTCGGTGGGAAGGAGAGCTATACCTGGCTGCTCTCAAGTGTTACTCTGCACTAAGAAATCGCTCCTGGCAGTATCAGGGAACCATATGGGATGCTGGACATCGAACCCGGGTCTGCCCTGGGTCAGCAAAGTGCAAGGC
Organism: Crocidura indochinensis; assembly: GCA_004027635.1. Lineage (NCBI taxonomy): Eukaryota > Metazoa > Chordata > Mammalia > Eulipotyphla > Soricidae > Crocidura > Crocidura indochinensis. The sequence continues at coordinate 27,841 of PVKC010004104.1, read as the reverse complement.
ATCATTCCTATCCGATAAAAGCACTTTTTAAAAAATTTCTGTTTTCCTTTTATACATAACCGTTTAATTTTATATCTTGTCCCCAATAAGCAGTAATCAGTGCTATCTGCCATCTTAGCTGGGTACTTGAGGACCACAATAATGTCAGTTGAAGGAGCACGACACTGTCATAGTCATGCTGCCCCCACCAACATTAGTTGGCACACAGAAGTCTGAATTGTAGAAAAAAGAAATCGTGTGTCTCTCCTCAGATGTTAAGGAAACAGTCCTGTGAAAGAACCACTCTGTTAGTCACAGAGCAACACCTTTGTGCAGGCAATGGAAGTGCCAGTTCCCACTGGGTCCATTAGAGGCCTGTGGAGGGAAGTTCTGTCAGGGCAGGCACTCAACAGGTTTTGGATCTTCTTTTGTTGGTTGATTGGTTGTTTTGGGTTTTGGGGGAGGGCTGGGCCACACCTGATCGAACTCAGGGGTTACACCTGGCTCTGAGCTCAGAAATCGCTCCTGGCAGGCTCGGGGACCATATGGGATGCCAGGGATTGAACCTGGTCCAACTCAGATCAGCCATATACAAGGCAAACACCCTACAGCTGTGCTATCGCTCCAGTCTTATGTTTGTTTTACTGAGCCCTACCAGGACTGATCCCTGAGCATTAACAACAACCAAAAAAAACTCTAATTACACAATAATAATAAATTCATTTTATCATCGCTTCATGCATTAATCCATTTAGTAATAACTAGTATTGATATAGTATTATTGAGTACCATCCCTGCAAAATACAGGAAAACTTATGATAAAGTAAACAACAGCAAATCTTCAACTTCTTTACAGTAGAATAAGGGAATAAGAGAATATATTTAAGAAAATTGCTGGGTCTTAAGGATAATGTGTGAAATCCAAATGATTAAAGCTCTTTGAAACAATTAATTCATGTTTCTTTGAAAGTAGTCTTTTAATTGAAAAGTCTGTAATTGCAAAATAGTCTCTTAATCTGTGATTGCAAAATGAATTTTTAACAACGATATCAAAAATCACACAAGTAAATGAATGAAGAACTCTCATATTAATTGCTTTGTTCTGCAGTTCTTAACAGTACTCAAGAGATTTAGGAACTATTAGAGGATTTCAGACATAAATGGCATAACCCCTTCACCAGTACAACATTCCCACCACCAATGCCCCCTCTATTTATGTATGAAATCCAACTACGGTGCTTAAATAAAGATTTTATATATTCTTATTTACCCCAAGATTTTACATATTAAAAATAAAATAAAATATAAAAAGGAAAGGAAAGAGGTGAAATGTATAGATAGAGCATGAATTTTGTTGCTATAAGTTATTTATGTATAGATACTGTAATCATATAAGCATATAAGCATATGAATATCATGTATTTATCAAAATGTGTGGAAAAATTTTTGAGTGGAAATATTTAACAGAAAGAGTAAACCCTCAAGTCATATAGAAGAAAGAAGAAAGGAAGAAAGGAAGGAAAAAAGAAGAAAGAAAAAGAGAGAAAGAAAGAAAAAAGAGAAAGAAAATAAAGAAGTAAAGGAAGAAAGAAGAAGTAAAGAAGGAAAGAAGAAAGAAAAGAAAGAAAAAAAGAAAAAGAAAAAGAAAAAAGAAAGAAAGAACAAAAGAAAGAGAGAAAGAAGAAAAATGATTGGGAGTGGCTTCTATACTGGGACATAAAAGGCACAGTGGGTTTCTGCCAGAAAAAAAAAAAAAAGAAAGAAAGAAAAAGAAAAAACAGAACGATTAGAGGAGCCAGACTGATAGCACCATCAGTATGGTGTTTGCCTTTCATGCTGCTGGGTTCTATTCCTGGCATCCCATATTGTCCCTAGAGCCTGCCAGGAGTGATTTCTGAGTGCAGAGCTAGGAATAATCCCTGAGTGCAGCCTGGTGTGGCCCCAAAACACTAACAACAACAACAGCTATTAAAGCTGTATTCAAAACCTCCTGTACATCATTTTACATAACTCAATGTTAAAATGTTTTGTCTCTTCAAGTGAATAACTTGTGAAATGAGTATGTAAAAGACATTTAGAGTTAAGATAGGAAAATAAGTTACAAAAAATAAATTAATAGATCCCAAGAATTAAAAATGTTCTGAACATTTTATTTATGAAAATAATTATTTTTTTATTCCTGCTACCATGTCAGTTGAGACAGATTTTCATACCTAAAGTATTGTTTAAAATTTCCAGTTATTTTGCAAGAATTTTGTAGGCTGTGCTCAGATGCTTAGAAAAGTGTTTTATAAAAATATACTCCATTATGCTTTAGCCAGTTCAATTCAATTCTTTATTTTATTTACTCAAAGAGAAATTTTTAAAAGACTAGATCCAGAGGTAGCTCTCAAAAGCTTTGTATAAATGATTAGTTAGCTGAATTATATAACTAAAATCTCAAGGACATCAATAAATAAAAGAAATTATTCATTTGTATTATGGAATGAGTTTCAGTAAAAATAGCTAGCATCAAGTCCCTAATTTTTGTGATGTAGATATATATTTGTAATATGTATTGGGACTTCACTCAGAGATGCTCAGGGTTACTCTTGGTTCTTTTCTCAAGAATCACTATTGGCAGGGCTCCGGGACCATCTGGGGTCCTGAAGGTCGAACCCAGGTCAAATAAAATAATATCACCTGTTCCTCATTCAAACTCCTTCTGTATTATCAAACCATTCCTGCTGTGATAAAAGTCGGCGGGAGGGAAAACAGACTAGTGGGACTTTGTATTAAATATGCTTTGTATTTCCTGAGGAATTTTAGAGGTTGTTATACTCACTTAACCATGTCTCTCTTTTGAAATGAATAAACAGCAGCTGGGAAAATACGTCTCTTATAGAAACACACTATATGCATCAAACAAATAAAAAAATCTCAAATCCAGATGTTAACATAAAATTGTCCAGATGCATCCAAATGAGAATCCAGAACACCAGGGGCAAAGGAATTTGAAACAGGAAATTAACTTCAAAATAGAAAACTGCATTGGAAATAGCAGTTTGGTAGAATTATCTCATCCTTCTAAGAAGCAGCAGGTTGTTACTCTGGTTTTTAAAAGAACACTTTTTAAAAAAAATACAAAAATCTCATATTTTGCATGTGGGAGGCCTGGGGTTGACTTTTAGAACCACATGCTCCCACAGGCACTGCCAGATTTGATTCCCAAATATAAAACTAGGAGTAGCCATTGAGCACTTCCAAAAATAGTTAAAATCCTACAAAAATACAAAATAAGATTTAAGTAGTAAAAGATTTCAGAGAAGAATTCAAGATCTCTGTATATCCAACTAAATTTTTCTTATAAATGTTTAAATATGTTTCTAGAATAATAGATTTCATAGTGACCTGGATATTCTTGGGACTTTGGTATAACGTTAGCACATATATGAATGATACACGCAAATAGTAAAAAATGTCAAGGCCTTACCTTTCAATCACAAATTTTATAGATATTTGAAAGTTGGCTGATTCATTGATCAGGATATTAAGCAAAATAAGTTAAGCTCTACTTTCTACTCCAAAGATGTCTAAGATCTTACGCATATACTTATTTGATACCAAGTGAGGAATGAGAAAACACAAAATACGAATTTGTCATAGTCTCCTTTTTCATAAAATTCAACAGGTTTTAATTAGGCCTTGTAAGCAGAACACCTTTCCATTTACTATACCTGTAAAACTATCTATAAAAAAGGTGGATAATCTTTGCTAAATTATTTCAGATAAAATATACAGATACTCAATAAAATCCGATATAGAAAGCTACTTTCACCTCATCTGCATACTTGCTAGCCAATTTAAAAGCAAACAAGTAAATGGTCTTTATATCCTGCTCCTTTTTTCAGTAGTTTTTCTCAGGGCAATCATAACTATAATCTTATAATCAGAAATTAGCAAAAATTTCATTAAGGTTTTGAGCCTTCGGTTGTTCTTTAACCTTGCAGTCTTTTCATAGGATGACTTGTTTACTTCTGTTTCTGCAGCTGTGAGTTCTGGACAGAGTGGTGAAGATGTTTTTCAAAATAATCCCAAACCTGCTTTTCAAATTAGAAAATCAAAATGATGTTTGATTTGGCATATACTTTACTGTTTTCTCTTGGTCTAATTATTCAATATATTTTCAATTTTGTTTTATAGTCTCATATTTTGATGTATGTGTATATACAAAAATGTCTTTATTTTATATGCTTTTAATTTTAGAGTCTAAAATTACTAATAATACTTTATTTAAATAACTTATAAAACAGATTTAGAATAATCAGTATCACTGGGATCAGCTATCCTTTACATTTTTTAAGTAAAAATTTCATTTGATTAACAATGATCTGTTCAAGTTTTAGAAATTAGTGTTGGGCACTGAGTGTTATATTTGTTTTTTCAGGCACTGGCATAAAAATGCCCCAACTCACCTCTTTTTTTAGTCTTAATATAGAGCCTTGGCTCTCCTCTCGGGGTTGAATCCTATATTTTAGTGAGCTCTGGAAAATTTTATCAGAGCATCTCTATAAATATGAAGGGTAAAAAAATAGTACAATGGTCATAATTCCATCCCCCTTAAATTTGCTACTATCTTCATAATTTGGATTCTTTAGAATGCATTTTCCATTTTTCTGTGCAAGTTACAAACCATTTCTATGGTCACAAAGATTTGGTTGAGTGCATGATCATGTTTGTTGTGTGTCTTCCCATCCCTTCTGCCTCCATATTTAAATTGCCCAATTAAATTTAAGGGCTTATTAGTAAGTATTATATCCTTACTGGAATTAGCAGGTAGAAATTAGGAAAAATTGCCCAGAGAATAAAGGGAAAATGCACCCTCTAGCAACTTATGTAGTATTGCAAACCAAATTGAAATAAATAAAGATTGAATTAATGAATTAAATTAAATTAAATAAAACACTGCAATTCTAGTAACAGGAACTTCAGGCTTAAAAGTAAACACATATGGCATGAACTTTTTTGGCAAAAAAACTTAAAACATGGTCTTTTTTATAAACTAAAGCAAAAGAACAAAAAAATAGCTATGTGCAATGATTTCATTCCTATGCTGATAAAGATCCTTTATTTTTATTTTAGCTAGCAAGCATCTGGCTATAATTTTTATACAGGGAAATAATTCTGTCCTCCGAAAGTGTTTTGATAACATGTTTCTTCTAGGCAACATGTTTTTTCTAAGTGTAAAATTGAATTTTCTCAGTTATGGTTGAAATGAAAAACTTATATACAACCAAGCCTGTACAAATAGTCTTTCCACTCAAGTTATTCAAGTATGTAATAATAATTTGAATGATGAAAATAATCCGGGTGAGTGAAAGAAATTGTTATAAACACAATTTTGTATCTAATACTTCTCCAGCATTTTTTGTGACAAAATACTGTTCCTGGACAGGTAATGGATTTTCCTCATTCCCTTTGTCTCTATTTCTGTTTCAGATATCTCTCTCTCTTCTACTTCTGTCCCCTCAGTCTCAACTACCCTCCAAGTAATGAATTGTATTTTGTATTAAGCAGCACTTAAGATGTTTTCTCTGATTTATCTAATATATTGACTTATTTCTTCTGAAGCTGACATGACGTTTACTACCTAGATAGTACTATGTATTCACTAATTTTCAAAAACAAACTGTTGATGAATACTAATAAATACATAAAAATCTAACAATAATATCCACTCATTCTGGAGTTGACTTAATCTAGCCCAACTATGGTTTCATTGCCATATTTTCCAAGTTAAGCAAATATTCTTAGCAGAGGTGATTAATGGCTTAGGTTGTCATTGCATTTAATTCAACACCACGTTTATTGTGTTATGATGTAAATGGATATAACATACAAAATTGAAAGGACAAATATTTTTCTCCACTAAAAAAATGCAAAGATAAAAGAAAATAGTTAAGTCATATTATAATTGCTTTATCAGAAAGCAATAATTTTATAGCATAATCCTCAGGAATTGTGTATGATGATAATTCATATTTAAAATTTTTTAGAAAAGTGCTTAAGTTGGATACACTATTTAAAAAAAATTGAGGGCCCCATTGATACTATCAAGGGTAGAGAGCTTGTCTTATAGGGGCTGACCATATTTTGATCCATGGTATCTCAAGCTCCAAGAGTGTCTGATCCCTGAGGACAGAGCTACTTGGATTTTTCCCAAAAACAAACAAACAAACAAATAAAAAGAGAAATAGAATGTCTGGCACAGATGCAAGTAAACGAGAGAGCAGGAGGATAGGAGGGAAACTGGGAACATTGGTGGGAATAATGTGCATGGTGAAGGATGTTGTGCATGTCAGACTGACTCTCAACCAGAAACAACTTTGTAACTGTGAAAAAGTAACTATTATGAACAAATTTTTTTTTTTTTTTTGCTTTTAGGGTCACACTTGGAGGTGCTCAGGGTTACTCCTGGCTCCGAACTCAGAAATCGATCAGGGCAGGTTCAAGGGACCATATGGAATGCTGGGAATCAAACTGGGGTATTGTCCTGTGTCGGCCCTGTGCAAGGCAAATGCTCTACCATTGTACTATCACTCTGACCCATGAACAACATTTAAACAATGGTGTTTAAATAATTTTTAAAGATATAAAGAAAGAAGAAATAGTTTTATATAAATATATGTCATACATGTCTAAGAAGGTAGCAGCCAAAGTTCCTCTAAGAAATACAGTCATAAATCCTGATACAATTAGCAATCTACATGAGATTTGCAGCCCATGTAGAATGTGTCAATTACCATAGACATATTATATATTCAATGAGCTATAATAACTTATTTCCCAAATGTGTCTCTAGTTAGCATAACACCTTTAGATTTTACACAGTGTATGATACCTGATATGGTGCTTAAATATTTGCATGAAAATTATATTTCTATTCTGTATAAGAAAATTTAAAAAATGAAGTCTGACTCCTGTTTAACATAATGTTCACTGTATTATTATCACAGTAACTAGAGACCTTCACTACAGAACATAGAAGTGATTGTTTCAATGATTGTTTTTCTTAAAGGCTTTTCTAAAATAATATAAACAGTATTATGTTTAAAAATTAAACTTTTGGGGGTTATTTATATGCATGCATTGACATACATTAGTTTACTAAAATATGATATTGACTAAAAATTCAATTATTTGTAATTTAGTGTGTCATGGACTGATAATATCCTTAGTTTGAGACAGTATTTATTCATTAATAAGAAAACATAGTCCTTATTACTAAATTAAACTGAAGAGCAAATTTTCACAAGGGAATATAATTTTCTAACTTGTAATCTTGTCAAAATTGCCATTCTCTTATGCTGAATGAATATCCTAGGTTTTTCATACACATGATTAGAATTTAAATTGTCTTACATGATTCTCAGATAACAGCATTTAGTAAAATTACTCATATTTACATAGTTCCAATGAAAACATTTGCCTGTTGTACAAAACAATACATGTCCTGAGGATACAATGCTACACAGGGAACCTGGTAAAGCTGCTCTTTATATCCTTTAAGTTTGCTTATAAAATGTAATGATAAACATTTCTCTCCTAGGTTACTTGTCTCAAGGACTTTTGATGATGGCTTTAGTGTTGAAATAGTTTCCTTAAGGATCAAAGCTATTTTGATAGTCTAGAATTTCTTTGTTGTATTTTCATGTACAACCTGAAAGAAAGGTAATATTAGTATATTATCTTTCTTAATGAGATTGATGAACCAACAGATCCTCAAGTTTTTCCTTGTAGATGGTTTTTCCTAGAAATGGTGGCTGGCACTTAATTATCTAGAGTGTCACACAACATTTGTGAGCAATGGTAAATACAGTTTAGAAGATTGGAGCTTAGGCTCAGTTTATGAAGTGAAATAATTCTGAGAGCTGCTATCAGAAGATATGAATAGAACCTGAACTAAAGATGAATGCTGAATACTTATAGCTATATAAATACAAGCATACATCTTTACTATCATCAGCAAAATAAAAATTGATTGAAAGTGAACTTTTAGTGTCTCTAAGGTTTTGAGGAGAACCAGATGTGTGTGTATGACACAGGCTTTTCAATAGATCAAACTCTATACACCAAATTCTGTTACCAGTATCATTAATAGAAAAATGATGAATCAACTATTTTATTCTTATACAAGGGATTCTACTGTAAATAGAAAGGACAGAACCTATAACAATATGTGGTGAAATGGCAAAATTATTAAATCAACATGACCAGCTAAAATGTTATGGGTTTTTTTAGACTCAGACTGAATTTTAATAGACACAAGAAAGTTTTAATAGTCACAAATGTTTTCTTTAATAAATATTTCATTGAAATCATTTGCTTTCATGGGGAAAAGAAATTGTACAGCAATTTGAGCACTTGTCTTACATGAGGCTGTTCTGATTTTAGTTGCCAGTATCTCTTGTGGTCCTCAATATCTCTAAGTGTGATTTCTGAAATCAGAGCCAGGTATAACCCTGAACCCACCACATATGGTGGTGTTCAAACAATAACACACTCATACCTCTGCAAAAAAGCACACAAAAAGAACCATTTTTTTCTTAAGGTGTTGCTGGTTGCATTTAGTACCTCATTAATATATAGCACTTCTGGCCAGTCATAATTATGACATTTGTGATGCACTTAACAATTCCTTTTCCCCCTTTCTACACAAAAAACTTTCTCCTTAAAAATTTTATAATTCCGGAGGCCGGGTGGTGCCTGCGCTAACCTAGGACGGACCTCGGTTCAATCCCTCGGTTCCCCATATGGTCCCCCGTGCCTGCCAGGAGCGACTTCTGAGCGAATAGCCAGGAGTAACCCCTGAGTGTCACCGGGTGTGGCCCAAAAACCAAAACAAAATTTATAATTCCAATAAGTATGATAATAGGACCCCAATAACTGATAGCAGATATCATTCCCAGTTCAGAAACAAATTAACACTGACTTTTTCAGTGATAGACTTTGTTGAAAAAATATAACAAATGGAATCTTTTAAATGCATTCGGGACATTCATGTTCATTCCATTGTTAGTATAATTTAGTGTTTGTGTGACTGTCTAGAATATTAATGAGAAATGAAAGTTTTATTAAATTTATAAAATATTTCTAATAATCTTTCATGCTTTATAAAATTGTTATTACCTATGATGATTTGGGTATTGGTGAAAAGAACATGAAACATGTTCTTCAAACAAAATACTCATAAACAAAATGGATAAATAAGGAGCCCTTGCATTTTTCTCCTTTCACAATTAGAGTGGATCAGTGGATCCGTACCAAAACTTAATTAATCTAAGGTATGTAGCAATAATTAGGGATTTTGAAGCTGCCTTACATACGGTTTGTGCATAGAGTCAGAATTAAGTTCTGAGCACCATCAGGTGTGACCCCTGAAACAAACAATTTAATAATTGTGTACAGGACCAATCTTGGAATCCTAAAAGGCAGGGATCTGACATCAAGGTACCATTTAGACTGGAGACAAAGAGATATCTTCACCAAGAAAAAAAAATCCCACTATGAAACAATAATCTTCTCTCAGAAAGACATTTTCCAACTGCAGAATTTTATCCTGGGGTTGGAAACTTACTGAACACTAGTCGCTTAGTCTATACCTTCTACACTTGAAAGTGAGACAAAAACAAAGCAACACCAAGTATAAACAACTTGCCTTCATGTGCTATCTTATAAACCTCTGCTGTTTAGCTCTAAAACAATTAAAGTGTTCTGTATATTGTGATGAGGATGCCCTATATACCTCATGAGAGAAACTTCTCATATGATTGACAGCATGCTAGTAGAGTAAGGATCATTTTAGGTAAAGTCTAAACCCTATATAATTTTTCCATAATGCATCTTTAGAACTGATACCAGTTAGTAATACATCTGCCTCTTCATAATGCAACAACTTCAAGAGTAATTGCATACAGATTCATTCAGGCAATCATGCTATTCCCTTAATAATATTGCAGAGAATAATAATCTCAGCAGCATTTATTAATACATGATTGGGGTTTTCTTTAATCTCTAGTATTTGGAATACTGGGAAACAATGTTTAGTTTATAATTAAAAAGAGGATGAAAATTGTGTCTATGTGTATAAAATTCTATCACACAGAAATAATTAAAATAATCTGGACAAGCACTATGTTCTGAAACTGGAGAAAGTGGCATGCAAGGCACTCCTCCATTAACAACGGTGAAAACCACAGTGTCAAAAAGGAAAGAGAGAGAGGTGGGTAGAGGAAGAGAGAGAAGCAAATTGCCTACCCTAGAGACAGGTGAGGGGGCTGGGAGGGAATCAGGAGGCATTGGTGGCAAGATGGATTCACTGCTGAAGGTTGAGTTACATTGTATGACTGAAACCCAAGAATGAACAATTTTGTAACCACAGTATTTAAATAAAGCAATTAGTAAAAATAAATAATAACAAGGTTATATTTATAGTTTATAAGAAAAAAGAAAATTATCTTCAGAATTAATAAATTTCTCCAGGGATTTTTATATCACCCATATTTCAAAACATGTTTCAAAGGCAGAATCAAAGGGAATTTAAATTCCATCTAAACATTCCAGAAACTGGGAGATTTGTGTAAAGAGAACTCATCTATGAATAATAATACATAACTTTATTTACAAAGCAAACAAAATATTATTAAATTAACTATGACTCTTTGTAGGCCAGTAACAAAGTGAAGATGAGAAATCTCAGTCTCAAAAAAAGAAAGAAATAGGCATGAGTGGATGACACAGTGGGGAGGGCATTTGCCTTTCACATGGCTGACATAGGTTCACATAGGTTCACATAAGTTCACATAGGTTCAATACCCAGCATTCCATACGGTATTCCTAGAACTCCCAGGAGTAATTTCTGAGCCCAAAGCCAGAAGTAGCACCTGAGCATCACTGGGTGTGTTCTGAAAACAAAAACTAAAACAAAAGGACAAAAAGAATCATAACAGGCAAAAATATTATTATCATTTTAATTCTAGGACAGTTAAAATTGAACCATCCACATGAACCCATCTTTGTAAATATAACTATTGTTGAACTCTCAGTCTCCTCTTTTATAATCTACTTATAATTCAAAGTTAACTTATTCAACTAAAACCCACCCTGATATTTTAGACCATTCAAATAAACTATTTTCTAACTTCTCATATCAAAAAATACATTTAGACTCTGTCTTTATTATTAGTTAAAATAACTTTCCTGAAGCCACATTGATTCTATGGATGGTAGGATGCTGGCCATGCAAGTGGTAAACTGATGTTAGAATCCCCAGAATCCCATATATTCCACTGAGTCCACTACGAGTTATTCCAAAGTACAGAGCTAGAGAAACCATTAAGCATAACCATTTGCTCAAAAATCAAAATAATCATTAGAATAAAAAGAATGACTTTGCCTAAATATCTAATGTGTTACTTTCCAAAGTTGGAAATAACTGAAAAAATCATAACAATAATCTGACATGTTAGAATATTTCAAACATTAGGCATGCTTTTATAATGTAGAGATCTTCCAGAGCCTTTCAAAGATACTGAATTAAAAACTACTCACAGTGATATCTTCTACATAACTCCTAGTACTGCCCATCAACATATAAGATAAACCTATTATAGGAAGAACAACTGTTCAAAAAGTCTTAAGTGATGTTTTCTACAGGCTGTGGTATGTTGTATAGTGTTTTTTAATATTATCTTTGAAAAGTGATAGTACTTTGAGTAATAGTAATTTATTGAAGCTGACTCCCTATAGCATTGCTAGTGAGGCCTGCTTAAAAGGCTATTCTAGCCAAAATTTTTGATTTGGCTGTCCTTTCAGTCTGTAGCTTCACATCCTGAAATTCTTTGTTGAGATGGTCTGGATCATGTTCTGGAAGAAGTGCAAAGAATCTCTGCTGACCCCTCTGTTGGTAATCATGAAAAAATATTTTTTCCTTAAGAAAGCATTTAAAGGGGCCCGGGAGATGGCGTGGAGGTAAGGCGTTTGCCTTTCATGCAAAAAGGTCATTGGTTCGAATCCCGGTGCCCCATATGGTCCCTCGTGCCTGCCAGGAGCAATTTCTGAGCATGGAGTCAGGAATAACCCCTGAGCACTGCCGGGTGTGAGCCAAAAACCAAAAAAAAAAAAAAAAAAGCATTTAAAAATCTGCTCTGAAAGTCTCCCTCTATCACAGACTAGATCTACGGACAAGGCTATACATCAATATTATAAATATATACATTATATACATGTATATTATTATATTAATCAATATATTATATAGTATGTGTATTATATTATATAGATTATATTATATAAGTATGTAATTATGATATATGATCTTTTATATGTTATATAATGTACTCTATATATTTATCATATTACATCATACATCATCATGTCATTGACACACTCTGAAATTTTATAATTCCCTAGTTCAAAGGAAATCTCTCTTTTTCTCATTGGGTGAAAATCTAAGAACAAATTCATTTCTTGTCATATTTTAACTTAATTATCTAAGAGACTTGGTGAATACCCTTCTGGTGAATACAAATGAACTGATCTATTACAGGCAAGATGGCATGGAAAGTATAGAAGGGGAAGCATTTAGAGTAGAAGGAAAGTGGAGGGAGTAACTAGAAGAGAATATAAACTGAAAAAAAAAAAACTGAAGCCTAACTACAAACATGCTGTAATCATGGTGCTTAAATAAAGATATTATTAGGGGCCAGGCGGTGGCGCTGGAGGGAAGGTGCCTGCCTGCCTTGCCTGCGCTTGCCTAGGATGGACAACAGTTCGATCCCCCGGTTTCCCATATGATCCACCAAGCCAGGAGCGACTTCTGAGCGCATAGCCAGAAGTAACCCCTGAGCGTCACTGGGTGTGGCCCAAAAACCAAATAAATAAATAAAGATATTATCTAAACAATATGATAAGTAAATAAAATGCAGACAGCTAGAAAACTATTGCAAATATTTTTCAATGTTTATTTGGATAGAGGAAGGTACTAAAATTTGAATACATAAGACAAAGTTGATTATTTAGGGATTCTTTTTTTGTTTTGTTTTGTTTTGTTTTTGGGTCACACCCGGCAGTGCTCAGGGGTTACTCCTGGCTCCATGCTCAGAAATTGCTCCTGGCAGGCACGGGGGACCATATGGGGCACCGGGATTGGAACCGATGACCTTTTGCATGAAAGGCAAACGCCTTACCTCCATGCTATCTCCTGGGCCCCAGGGATTCTTTAACTAAAGAATCAAGGATTTATATATTACTTGAAGATATTTTAAATTCTCTAAAATTTCATACATTTTGGGGGTTATGAGAAAAACTCAGTGTTTTGGAATACCTATCTTACAAGCATACAAAACTGTTCATTCCAGTGACCCATATGTTAGAAGCATGATTGTAGCAACTCCTTGGCTTGAGTTTGGCAGATACACTGTCTTTGATTTCTGGCTACACCGTTATCAGGTAGTACATAAACACCATAACAAATAAAATGGGTTTAGAAAGATAGCATAGTGTGTAGGATGCTTTGTCTTGCATTTACTTTCCCATATGATGCCCTAATTTCAGTTAGCAGTGATCTCTGATCACATTCCCTGAGTAACACCATAGCACCTCCAAGTGTAGCCCCAAAACAGTAACAAAAAATCCCTGTAATTCCTGATGATAATAATAAATAAAAAGCTGTACAAGCACTCATCTTATTAAAAGCTCCTCATCTACCCCTGGCAGTTACTACACTTGTAATGTTCAGAACATCAGAACTAAAGGAATAAAAGATTAGGTGAGCAGTAATTTATTAACTGAGTATGCAAGATCTGCAAACTATATATAACTCTTATTAGCACCACAAGTAAATGTGTAAGCTCTATAACCAGATGTGCATGTGAACCCTAGTCTTTAAAATAACATCAACAGTAATAAAAGGAATGATGAATTCAATAAACTTCTAAATTAATTAAAAAATAAAAAGATGGCCCAGGAGATAGCCTGGAGGTAAGGCGTTTGCCTTTCATGTAAAAGGTCATCAGTTCGAATCCCGGTGCCCCATATGGTCCCCCGTACCTGCCAGGAGCAATTTCTGAGCATGGAGCCAGGAGTAACCCCTGAGCACTGCCGGGTGTGACCCCAAAAAAACAAACAAAAAAAATAATAAAAAAAATAAAAAGATGGGCCAGAGTGGTAGCAAAGTAGCAGGACATTTGCCTTACATGCAGCTATCCCAGGATGGATGTGGGTTCAATCCCCAGCATCCCATATGGTCCCGTAAGCCAAGAGAAATTTCTGAGTACAGAGCCAGGAGTAACTCCTGAGCACTACCGGGTGTGGCCACAAAAATAAGATAAAAGTAAAGAAAAAGATATATTTTCACTTGAAATATATTATTTCAATATATTCTATAAGTTTTGTCTGTCTTTAAAATACTCTAGACAATTGACAATTTAATAAAATTTAAGCTCTGTACATTTTATGTTAATATTAAACTATTTTCAATGCATTTTATAGCTATAACATAATACTACTGCTTAATTAGTAAACTTTGAACAAAACGTGTTTATTTTAATATCTTGATTCATGGATTAATATTTACTATTTGACTATTATATTTCTGATAAATATTTAAAGATAAAAATGACTTTTGATTGAATAATGGTGTGGCAAGATTTATATATATATATATATATATATTTCAAGTCAAAGTGGATAGACATTACTATCCAAAATATAAAATTATCTAGTAATAAAAGGAAATTGTTCATGCAAACATTTATATCAATTATGTAATGATAATATTGTTTCATCATTGTTGTCTTCTTTATTCCAACCCAGTAACCTCATAAGCACTCAACAAATGCAAAGTAAGGAATATGTTGCAAAAAGCCTGACAATGCATAAAAGTCATCATATAAAACATGGAAAATAAAGAAACTGTCACAGGTAAGCAAGGGAGACAATAGAATGGAGGTTCTGAATGATAATTAGGAACATTTGTGGCAGGAAATGTGGACTGGGGAGGAGTATTGTACACTGTATGACTGAAACTCAATCATGAACAACATTGTAACTATGAATCTCATGATTCAATTAAATAATGTATTCATTAAAAATAACCAAACCAAAAAGAGCTCTAAAAAAGAGATTGGTATAGATCAAATCATACCATGGAAGCTTATATTACTGAATAAGGAGTACTAAACTTAATTTGATTCTAAAAACAAAAAATAAACATAAAGATAACATTAGTGAAATATAAAGAATCTGTATGCCTACATGAATAACTTAATGACAGAGCTTATAAAATAAAAAAAAATGATCAACAAAAGGAACCAAATAAAAGTAGGTAGGAGGAAATAGTAAAGCTTAGAGCAGAAATCAATGAAGTGGAAATCAAAACCATCTGAAAGATCAACGAAAGCAAAAGCTGGTTCTTTGAAAAAAATAAACAAGATTGATAGATCATTGGCAAAACTCACAAAGAGAGAGAGAGAGAAACTTGATAACTGCATTAGAAATGGAATGAGGGAGATCACTATAGATATTACAGAGATTCAAAAGGTAATAGAGACTACTTTGAGAAACTCTATGCCACAAAATATGAGAACCTGGAAGAAATGGATAAATTCTTGGCCCTCTATAACCTTCCATGGTTGAAGAAGGAGGATGTAGCATTTCTAAATACCCTATCACCATTGAGGAAATTAAAAATGGTAATCAAAAGTCTACCCAAGGGGGCCGGGCGGTGGCGCTGGAGGTAAGGTGCCTGCCTTGCCTGCATTAACCTAGGACGGACCGCGGTTCAATCCCCCAGTTCCCCAAATGGTCCCCCGTGCCTGCCAGGAGCGACTTCTGAGTGAATAGTCAGGAGTAACCCCTGAGTGTCACTGGTTGGCCCAAAAACCAAAACAAAAACAAAAACAAAAAAAAAGTCTACCCAAAAATAAAAGCCCAGGCCCAGATGAGTTCACTAATGAATTTTTTCAAAACCTTTTAAGAGAAACTACTACCAATACTTTTCAGGCTCTTTTATAAAATTGAAGAAACAGGAACACTTCCAAAAAGTTTTTATGAAGCTAACAGCACCTTGAAAGCAAAATCAGACAGAGATGCTGCCAAAAAATTAAAGGCCAATATCCCTGATGAACACATATGCAAAGATCCAATGGCAAATAGGATCCAATGCTTCATCAAGAAGGTCATTCACCACGACCAAATAGGTTTCATCCTAAGAATGCAAGGATGGTTTAACATCTGTAAATCAATCAACATAATACATCATATCAATGAAAAGAAAAAGAAAAATCATGCGATCATATCAATAGATGCAGAGAAAGCATTTGATAGGGTCCAACACCCATACTTGATAAAAAAAAAAAACTATCAAGATGGGAATGAAAGGAACTTTTTTCAATATAGTCAAGGCCATCTACCACAAGTCAATGGCAAATATTATCCTCAATGGAGATAGGCTAAAGACTTTCCCCTAAAATCTGGTACAAAACAAGGCTGCACTCTCTCACCACTCCTATTCAACATAGGACTGAAAGTATTTGTTGTAGCAATTAAGCAAGAAAAAGATATCAAGGGCATTCAGATTGGAAAGGAAGAAGTCAAGCTCTCACTGTTTGCAGATGACATGATACTATATTTAGAATACCCTAAAGACTCTACCAAAAAGCTTCTAGAAACAATAGATTCATAAAGCAAAGTGGTAGGCTACAAAATTAATATACACAAAAATCAATGACCTTATACATCAATAACGATAGAGAAGAAATGGGTATTAAAAATAATCCCATTCACATTAGTGCTACACAAACTCAAATATCTTAGAATCAACTTAACTAAAGACATGAAAGACCTATACAAAGAGAACTACAAAAGCCTGCTTCAAGAAATAAGAGAGGATACAAGGTAATGAAGAAACATACCCTACTACTCATGGATTGGCTGGATAAATATCATTAAAATGGCAATACCCCCAAAGCATTGTATAAATTTAATGCAGTACTTATAAAGATACCCGTGACATTATTCAAAGAAGTGAATCAAACATTCCTGAAATTCATTTGAAAAAAAAAAATATCCACTAATAGCTAAAGAAATCCTTGGGAAAAGAAATATGGAGGCATTACTTTCTCCAATTTTAAATTGTATTACAAAGCAATAGTTATTAAAACAACATGCTATTGGAATAAAGACAGATCCTCAGAAAAGTGGAATAGACTTGAGTATTCAGAAAATGTTCCCCAGATATACAATCAACTAATCTTTGATAAAGGGGCAAGAAATGCAAGAAAGGCCTCTTTAACAAGTGGTGTTGGCACTACTGGTTAGTCATTTGCAAAAAAGTGACCCAGATCCCCATTTAACACTTTTCATGAAGGTCAAATACAAATGGATTAAAAACCTTGCTATCAAGCCTGAAATCACAAGGTATATAGAATAGCATGAGAGTAAAACACTCCATGATATTAAAACTAAAGCATCATCATTGAGGAAACAGCACTCTCCAAACAAGTGGAAGCAGAGGTAAACAGATGGTAATATATTAAGCTGAGAAACTTCTGCACCTCAAAGGAAATAGTGCCTTGATACAATAACCACCCACAGAATTGGAGAAACTTATTCTCCCAATACCCATCAAATAAGGGCACAATATCAAATATATAAAAGGTACTGACAGAACTTAACAAGAAAAAAATAACCTCAACAAAAAGTGGGGAGAAGAAATGAACAGACACTTTGCCAAAGAAGAAATATAAATGGCCCAAACACACATGAAAAATGCTACAAATCACTAATTATCAGGAAGGTGCAAATCAAAACAATGAGGTACTATCTCACACCACAGAGACTAGAACACATTACAAAGAACAAAAACAGTCAGTACTAGCAGGAATGTGGAGAGAAAGGAATTCTTATTCACTGCTGGTGAGAATGACGTCTAGTCCAACCTTTATGTAAAATAATATGGCGATTCCTCAAAAACTGGAAATTGAGCTCTCATATGATCCAGCTATACTACTCCTAGGGATATACCCTAGGAACATAAAAATACAATTAAAAAATCCCTTTCTCATGCCTATATTCATTGCAGCACTATTTACAATAGCTAGATTCTGGAAACAACCAAGATGCCCTTCAACAGAAGAATGGTTAAAGAAACTATAATACATATACACAATGCAATATTATGCAGCCATCAGGAGAGATGAAGTCAAGATATTTTCATATATGTGGATGTACATGGAATCTATTATGCTGAGTGAAATATGTCAGAGGGAGAGAGATAAACACATATAGTCTCACTCATCTATGAATTAAAAAAAATTAAAGATATTATTGTAATAATTCCCAGAGACAATAGAAATGAGGGCAGAAGGACAATTCACAATATGAAGCTCATCACAAAGAGTAATGAGTGCAGATAGGAAATAATTACACTAAAACTATCATGACTATCTTAATGAGTGACAGAAGTACATTGCCTGTATCATATACAGGCAGGGATTGGGAAGGAAGGAAGGATGGCATTGTAGTGGGAATGTTGCACTGGTGAAGGGGGGTGGTCTGTTTATGACTGAAACCAAACTACAATCATGTTTGTAATCATGGTGTTCAAATAAAGATTTTATATTTAAAAATGATCTATGGGTTAAAAATAGTAATTATTAAAGTTAGTTTTATAATTTTGACAAAAATCCTGCTTAATTACGTAAGATACTATCTTTAGGGGGAATCTTGACAAAGTAAACATTAAATTCTCTGCACTTCTTATATAGTTAGTAAATATAAAATGAATTTAAAATAAAAATTGGTTTAGAAATGCATGACATGAACTTCCAGTGAGATTTTAAATAATTCTAATAGCAGGCATAATTTACATGCATGAGCCATGTTACAGGAACCAGACAAAAGTGAGAACACAATTTTTTCAGATTCTATAATTAGAGTTCATACTCTCAATAACCAGACATCAGACAAAAAATTGAAAACATCTATCAAAATTATTTAGAATCAGTAAGAGTGTGGAGAAAAATAAAGGAGAGATGAAAAATCCCTTTCTTACTATCAAAGAATGATGTTGCAAAAGGTAAATTGAATCTTTAGAAATGGTACTTCTCTCTTTGACATTACCCTAGTCAGATATATGACTGAGAAGTTGATCAGAATTTAACAAGCTTGCAGTACTTGGAGGACAATTGTATTCACAGATTATATGGGTAAGATTTCAGTAAAGTCCACACACTTTGATTTGAACTCTAAAGAAAAGTCTTGGAATAAGAAAAGAATAAACTATAATTAAAACAGTTGCCATTGGTTTAGAGCACAACATTGAGTGATATAAAATTTTCAGAAATTTGATTCCTTGGGGCTAGATCTCTCTAGCACAACAGTGGCTATTTGCCTCACTTGCAGCCAACATGGGAGGGATCTGCATCCCATATGGTCCCCCAGCCTGCTAGGAGTGATTTCTGAGCCAGTAGTAACTCCTGAGCACCATGGGGCATGGCCCAACAACAACCAGCCAATTAATCAATCAAAAAGTAAAAAAAAAAAAAAAACAACAAAAAACAAAAAAATTAAAAAGAAATTTGATTCCCTAAAATCTAATTAGGATTATCTATACTGTATTGCCTGACAGAAGACTAAGAAAATCTTCATAAATTGGGGGTAATATATTTTGACTAAAATTATTTTCAAATAATTTTAATATAAAAATTTTAGTATCATTGATATCATACTAAAATGTTTTATCATTAGTTATAAAATAGATTATAATCCTAATATACACATAAAACTGAAAATAAATAAAATATATCCACAAAGCTAAGAATTATTAAATAAAACTTACATAAATGTTAGTCATGGTTTAAAGATAGAAAATAGAATCTGTACAATTAAGTATAGTTTTCAATTAAATAGATGAAATATTAATATAAAGTATTTAGCTTTCTATTTACAATTTCAAAAATTATATTATTATAGATACAATAAAACTAAATATTCTAAAAACAACTTAAGAGAAGATTTGACATATTTTAAGAAAGAAGTAATTGAACTGAAGTAAATTAGAAGAAAATATACAGAATTAAAAAGAGAAAACTGGGGCTGGAGAAGTCTCACAAGAGGTAGGGTATTTGCCTTGCATATGCTAACCTATGATGACCTGGTTTGATTCCCTGGCATCCCATATGATCCCCCAAGCCAGGAACAATTTCTGAGTGCATAGATAGCCAGGAGTAACACTGAGTGTCGAGAGAGAGAGAGAGAGAGAGAGAGAGAGAGAGAGAGAGAGAGAGAGAGAGAGAGAGAGAGAGAGAGAGAGAGA
>PVKC010004103.1:0-36647 GCA_004027635.1 Crocidura indochinensis | reverse complement strand
CATACATAATCTTTCCAATCCAACTACAAATTCAGATCTTTGAGTGTGCCATGCTTTTTCACAGCTATTCATAACTATATTCAATTGACATTTTTAATAAATATTTTCATATCATCTTGATTAATCTCAAAACACTACTATAGTAAACAATTATAAGACATGGAGGCAGACAGAAAGACCAGCAGCAAGCTCCTCTTTGACTCTGAAGAGCCATTTTTACTGCAGGTCAATGCAACCCAAGAAAAAACTCCATTTTGCTCTACTGCCATGCATTTTTTCTCATTAATGAGCCTCGAATAGGAAAACAATACAGACCTCCGTATGCTTTGTAAATGAAGACGATATTTCTGAAGACACAACTAGCACCCATAGCCTATATATGTTGACAAGGATTTTAGAGAAAAAATGTTGAGGATGCCTAAGGAACTCATGAAAACAATGGAGTGGACAGCCAATAAGACTCAAGAGGATAGAAGGGTAGAAATGAAAAAAATTCAAACAGAAGTGACAGCATTGAAAAAACTTTGTAGGTGAAATGAAAAACTCACTGGAAGGCCTCACCAATATAATAGCAGTTGCTAAATAATCAGTGAGCTGGGGCCTGAGAGATAGCATGGAGGTAGGGTGTTTGTCTTGCATGCAGAAGGATGGTGGTTTGAATCCCGGCATCCCATATGGTCCCCCGAGCCTGCCAGGAGCTATTTCTCAGCATAGAACCAGGAGCTATTTCTGAGCATAGTAACCCCTGAGCACAGCCGGGTGTGACCCCAAAACCAAAAAAATAAGAATCAGTGAACTC
Organism: Crocidura indochinensis; assembly: GCA_004027635.1. Taxonomy (NCBI): domain Eukaryota; kingdom Metazoa; phylum Chordata; class Mammalia; order Eulipotyphla; family Soricidae; genus Crocidura; species Crocidura indochinensis. The sequence continues at coordinate 35,848 of PVKC010004103.1, read as the reverse complement.
AGTGAGAATCACTTAGAATCCGTGAGCAGAAAGATGAGCTGTGTAACACCTTCAGACAAGAGTAGAAGTGAAAAGAGCTTTAATTGAACATAAGATGGGGAAAAAAAACTCTCAAAATAAGTGTACAGAAGACAACAGAATCTTGGAATAAATTAAGCAACATAAGAAAGATTGGGGTCCCAGAGGGCCATAAAGAAAACTTCTATGTAGAATCAACAGTCAAATATATCATTGCTGAGATGTCCTTGAGTTAAAGAGTACGTTCACCCACATATTGGAAGCCAGAAGAAGCTAAAAGAAATCTAAATAAAAGCACCTTAATCAAAGACATTCTAGTAACAATAATTTGAAAACAATAAATAGAATACTAAAAGCAAGATCATAAAAGAAAATTACATATAGAGAAGTATCCTTAAGATTTACAACAAATTTATTATAAGCAACCATTCAGGCTCAAAGACAGGGGTGGGATATAATGAAAAAACTCAATGAAATTGGTGCTTTACAAAGAATTCTTCACCTAGACAGACATTCATTCAATCAAGTTTGAAGAAAGGATACACAGCTTCATGAATATAAAACAGTTCAAAACTAACTTACAGACTCAAAACCACTTTATGAGAAAAACTTAAGGGGATTCCTTTAAGATAAAACCAACACCATAGACACACCAAAAACTACAGTAGGTATAAGCATATAAATAACTCCATGTCTCTCAGAGACATGTACAGAGATTAACACTTTGATGTTCATTTGTAAAACTCAATTATTAACATTATTTGCAACAACTGCATGGAAAGGAGAGTTGGCTATTTGGTTCATTATTACATCTCCTGTATTTAGACCTACATTTGTTATATATTTGGTATGCAATAATTATTAATTCCCAACTGAGTGAAAAAAAAGAGCAAATAGAGAATGAAAGACATTCTTCAAACTAATTCTAATTAGTTATCACTAAAATTTAAAGTTCAGGGTCTCAAGACATAGCAGAGTGATCCATCTGAATTTAATCCTTGGCACCACATATGTTACCCTAAGTCCCACTAAGGCTAATACACACATGCACACACACACAAATATATGCGTGTGTATTTATATAAAGTGCAATAGAAAGTTGTGTTCCAAATATGAACAACGAATACAAGTGGTCTGTTGCTGTTTGAAAATGCTAGTCTTCAACAGGTATTGTTGTATTCTAATATAAATGCTATTTTTAATATTTTGGTGGGGGAATAATTTTGCTTATCCTATTTTTTTCTCTACTTTCCTCCACCAAGTTATAGCATTGCTTTAAAATGTCAGTTAATTTTGTTTTGATGCTCTTGATACTTCAAAGCACTGGTTAAGTACCCATCTCTTCTGAGAGTTACAGTCATCATATCATAACACATGGCTGTGAGTAGTGGCAACTTCCAGTAGGCAGAATATTGTGCCTCTGAGGAAATGACCTCATCTTCCATTTTCCAAGTTCTTTAAGGCCCCACCTTAAGTTTATTTCCATTAAGAAAAGCTTTTGCAGCACAAATACACCTGTTCCTCATCGTGTCTAGGGTGAGTATGAGATATCCTGCTGAGAAAGGATTTTTTTAATGCAGAATTCAGTCATCCTGACTTAGAAAAATTAGAAATTTAAATATTTTTAAAAGCCAGCTAAGTACCGAGAGAAGAGAATTTTAGGGCAAAAGAAGCAAAACAAGTTAGAAACCAAGTTGAATTGAGTTTTATTTCCTAAAGCAGAAATAAATGCGCATTTTTCCTCTCCATCCTATTGTTTCAGAAGAACTGTCAGCAAATTAAAGTGGCATTTGCACAAGGGTCTTTAAGTTACTAACTCTAGGGGGGAAAGGAGGCAGGTGGAAGAGAGGGCTTGAAATTGGCTAATTTGGTGTCTTTGTTGGTTAATGCCAATACATTTGTGTCAGGAGCCAAGAAAGGATTTAGCTCTCCACTTGATCTGTGGCTGTGCCTGGGGGTGCAGTGAAGTTTAAGAAGAAGAAAACCATTGGGGGATTTGTGTTTCCGCCCTATCAGTTTGGACCTAAGACTCTAAGAAGATGCTTGTAGCATTGTCTTTTCTCTTAGCAGATTTTTTGCACTGAATCATCATAACATGTAAAGCCCTGACACCCAGGATATCCTGAGGGAGAGAGCAAGAGAGAAGGATGTAATTGTGCCAATTCATCTGGTGAGGAGACTAGGGGCATGATGTCCTTTGGGCAGAATAAATTGTTATTTTGGGACCTGGTGTTGATCATTTTGGCAGTAGTATCCTGGAGGGAACAAACCCAGAGTTGCAAAAAGATGCTTGGATGCCTGAGGCAGGAAGTCAATTAGTTTTAAGGCTTTTCTTTTTCCCCAACAATATTTATTCTGGGTGAATATCAATAAAAGGTTTAAAGTTAAAAAAAATGGTATCTAATTTATAGGCTGTAGTTTAATTTTAAAAGCTCATAATTCTCTTTATTCTGCTAATTAGTCACACATGAAATAAAGTAACCTGTTGTGCAACATGAAGTGTTCTTCACTTAGTATTCTTAAAAATACAGCTATTTCGTGTTTTATAGAAGCACAAATTTTCCTGATATTTAAATTCTGATTTTCTATGAATCATACTTGATAAAAAATATTCAGTTATATGTAACAAGAAACATTTTAATAAAATCTTAAGTTTAAGCTTACATATACCATCACTGCAGAATTTGATACAATTTCAGATTTTGGGCTAAGAAAATCATGACATAAAATATTTAACTCTGAAAAATATTCTACTACAAAAATATACTTTATTTTCTTCTTTCGAAAGTTCTATCTCATTGCCCTAAATCCTCAAATTATATTAGTTATACTTTAATTTCCAAAGAACTGCATCCCAGTATTGTTCATATCCTGATCTAGAAGATATAAACCAAAGGAATTGCACTGGAGTTCAGTGGAGAATCCTGAACTATACTTCTACAGGAAGGGAGAGAGTATGTGGAGACTGGATTCATTAGATTCTGTGGCTTTCCTTTGTGAACTTTCTTTTTACTATTAAGTTTTTGCCTCTAATTCATTCCCTTTCCTCTTCCTCCTTCTGCTTTTTTCTTGATTGTATTTAATAAATTAATGATTTGTTCTGAGGGAAATAAAGGCCAAAGAGTCCATATCTAGGGAGAGATAAAAAAAAAAACAAACTAAAGTATCTGTTTCCATAAAACCTGAATAAACTATGGATGATGAAACGGGAATAGAATGGACCCCCAGGAAGATCAATATTTTTGCACACATTTTGCATAATATTTTATCCACACATCTTTCATATGTCATAAACTGCAATATATATTATGCCTCACACTTTCCATTAATATTTTTCTATGTCCACTTAGAAATATGTGTCCTTCCTGGTTGGCATTTGCCTAACGCCTACTCTTTCATCTGTTTTAATGCTGACCTTTCACTGGAGATATGTGCCTTCCTGTGTGTGATCATTCCATGTGTCATTAGAGCATGTCAGTAGTTAAATTTTTACATGATGGAGAATATATCATTGAAGAGCAAACATTTTTGAGATTTCTTTTGCATCTCTTTGAAAACGGCAGCTTGAATATTATCAGATTCTTATGTTTACACTGTACTCTGTCCCATGCACCTTGTAAATATTTGATAAATGTTACCTTTTCATTCCTGATAACATTATGAAAGTGTTAAGAAATGTTATGGCTGATAACCTCTTTCTTAGCCCAAGATCCACATTTACAACACAGAGTTATTGATTGACTAGAGCAAAATGATTTTTGTTTCAGAGAAACAAAGTCTCTCAGAGGACACATTCAAACTTTCCCTTCATTTAATTGTTATGTTTTCCAAGGACAGAGATAAGATTTTTTTCCCCACTTTTGGATTTTCTAACAGGTCAATCTGGGTCTACCAAGACCAAATATTTATGGACATATGTGCGTATGTAGTTCCCTAATGACAAATTTGTGATAATATGTCAAAATGAAAGATTTTGAGACAGTAATGTTGACTTTCTGAGTTGGGCATTTACTTAAGCTGTGTTGCTGGGAAGCAAATACCTGGCCTCAATCAAATAAAGCTTTTCTAATGAATTCACATTCTTAAGAGTAGTCTCCAAGATTGGACATCCAGGTATGATGGAATCATCCTGTGTAAAAATAATCAATGATTTAAAAATAGTATACATTTATTGAGATAATAAAATAATATAAAAGTGTAGATACTTATATGTTTTAGCGGTAAAATATTATTATATAAGAAGCCACCACCAAGAGTTTCAATATCCTCCTTATATTTATGTTGGTGTGGGAATACTTTATTCTAAGCCTATGTCTCACAGTGAATCAGATTTAATAAAATAACCATCGAATGGTGAAATAAAATTTTATAGTATAGTCGTTTTTAAAAACTGCATATCATATCATATCATATCATATCATATAATTCTTTTATATAAAATACACTGATTTTCCCCATATTTTGGGAGGATTCACACCTGGCTTTATGTAGGCCTTACTCCTAGTTCTATCTAGGGATCACTTTTGGGTTCAAGGAGCATATGGGGTGCTAGGGTTGAACTCATATCAGCTGCATGCAAGGGAAATGCCTTAACCACTGTACTATTGATTTAACTCACACACATTATACTGTAATTTAGCATTCTAATTTAGGATTTATTCTAATTTAGAATTCAACACTTTGGTTACACAAGGCAATGACTAGAAGAGACATGGTATGTAGGCTCTGATTATGAAAAAAATTCTTTCTTAACCTTCATTTTGTTTGTTTGTTTTTTTTTGTTTTGATTTGTTTTTGTGGGGGGCCACACCCGGCGTTGCTCAGGGGTTACTCCTGGCTGTCTGCTCAGAAATAGCTCCTGGCAGGCACGGGGGACCATATGGGACACCGGGACTCGAATCAACCACCTTTGGTCCTGGATCGGCTGCTTGCAAGGCAAACGCCACTGTGCTATCTCTCCGGGCCCCTAACCTTCATTTTGATTATAGAAGCATGACCAACTTGTGAAAAGTCATTGAGCAATATAGCTATGGTATGCTTGCGTGCATGTATATTTAGATATATACATATTTACATATGTACACTATGCATTTTGTTGTAATATTTACATATATTTAGTAAAAGTTATACAAACATACAAGTCAAAAGTCACATATATTATTAGCTTTAAGTTTTATTCATTCTCAACAAAAGACTTGTTCTTTTTCCTTCAAATTCAAAGAGAATCTAAGAACAAACACACTAATATTTTCCTTAAAGTTGGTATGTACACATTTGCATTCATTTATTTAAGCAATTTCTTAATATGACTAAGTTTTATGTGTTTATGTAAATGAAACAATTCTCGCAGCATCACCAGCCTCTCAGCTGCCCAAGGCAAAAATATGTTCTATTTTATCTGCTCAGGCAATCCATAATTATTGATTGAAATGCAAAAAAAAAAAAAAAAAGGTAGAATAGGAACCATGATAGTCTCCTATTCGGACCCCTGCCCTTTCCTGTCAGTTTCTTTCCATTTGATGGTTCATAACTTTGAGTACAAAAGGGAGTTAAAGCATTACCATTTCTGCTATGATCAGGTTCTGTGATTTTTCAGGGATCAAGCCTTCAACCAGGGATATTGCACAAGGGCTAGGAAGTAGCCAAGGACAAGAACCTAAGTAAGTTCATCAGAGTTTGGTAAACAGCAGCTAGTACAGTGGTCACATTAACAGGACAAGCTCAAAGTGCAATGTCATGGTCAGGTGCCCCCTTTCAATATTATCTCCCAGGTGCCCTTATCTGTTTTGCAGGAATTGCTACAATTAATCTTTACCAAATGATTTATACATTTTATCTTTTATTAATCTCACCATAACTTTACACAACAATAATAAATGTTATTTTCCTATTTTATATACAAGGAGAATTAAGTTCTGGAGATTAAGCAATATACCACGATGCCAAGAAAATGGCAGAAATCATAACACAAATCTAGGTCTAAATCCAATAGTTAATTTTTTTTTGGTTTTTTTTTTGGTTTTTGGGTCTCACCCGGCAGTGCTCAGGGGTTCCTCCTGGCTCCATGCTCAGAAATTGCTCCTGGCAGGTACGGGGGACCATATGGGGCACCGGGATTCGAACCGATGACCTTTTGCATGAAAGGCAAACGCCTTACCTCCATGCTATCTCCCGGGCCCCCAATAGTTAATATTTTTAAGAATACATTAAAAATCACTAACACTAGTGGAAATTCAGAATTATTTTAGTTAAACATTGAACTTAGAAAAAATTTTGGAAGAAGAATATTATATTTTTGAAAAATATGCTATGTTTTGTATAATTGCAATTAGGGGAAAAGGATATCATACTTATTTTCTTTTTAATGATAATCACTACACAGTTTCTACTTTATATTTATTTTATTGTACTCCTGGAAAATATATATTAACATTAAACCAATTTAGTATTGAGGTTGATGAGAATTTTAAAGGTTATATAACTTAATCAGTATTTCTTATCCAAGAAGTAACACATTTAGGGTTTGAATTTTCCTTTGGGGCTGGAAGGAGTAATATCCAACATGCCTAGAAATTACTCCTGGCATTTCTCAAGGGACCTTATGACATGTAAGGAATATAATCTGGGTAGATTGTATGTAAGGACAATTAACGTTATACATTCTTTATGAAATACTTTAAACATTTTACAAGGTTTTTACTAATTGGTTTTTATTTTTGAACTTTGTAAAGTTGTTCATAATTGGGCCATACCCTTCACCAGTGCACTATTCACCCAAAATGTCCCCACTTCCCTTCCATCTTTAATTTGCCTGCCTATAGAGGAGACATTTTTCTTCTCTCCATGCCACACTTTTTTAAGTACTGTAGTTTGCAATATTTTTACTAAAAGGGTATCACACGCATCACTTAATCTTTCATTAGCCACTTTTTGTCCAGAATGATAATTTCCATCATTGTCATAGTGACTCCTTCTCTGCCCTTATTCCCCTGGCAGCTTTCCTGCTTGACCTTCCTGTTTCACATTTTCCCTAGAGATTTCACCACCTCAGAAGTTATTAAAAGGGAGTGTGGGCAAAAGTCCATTTTTTGGTAACTTTTTCAGGCTGAAAAAGACTAGGCTTGACCTAGAAGAGGGGCAAAATTTATGCTGCCTTAGCTCTTAATGAGGGTCCAGGCAGTTGACTGGTTCTGCAGTTATCAATTGGTTCTGCAGTTATCAACATCTGAAAAATGATATAATCAATTATACAGAGGAATGTTACTTAAACAAATCAGGCCCTGGAACAGAAAATGGTCCTCTCTATCCTTGGGAGGGCAGAACAATAGAAGATGCTCCATCTGGGATGATGACAAAAAAGTTGAGCAACAGACACCAAAGCATCATACCATTATATCTGTTTCCTGAGTATTTTGGCATTTGTTTGAGGCCATGCTGTCAGTCATGACTTCATTTTTCCTAACAGATGCATAGCATTCCATTATGTAGGTATATCATAAGTTTCTTTATCCACTCATCTGTTCTCAAACATTTGGATCATTTACAGACTCTATTGTGAATAGTGCTGCAATAAACATAAGAAAGTAGAGAGGTTTTCTGCATTTTGTTTTGAAGCTTGTAGGGTATATTCCTAAGGTGGTATTGCAGGGTCATATAAAAACTCAATATCTAGTTTTTTTGGTGAGGTCCATATTGTTTTCAAAAAGGTTAAATCAGTCAAGATTCCCACAAGGAGTGACTGAGAGATCTTTTCCCTACATCAATGCCAGTACTGATTGATCTTATAGTTTTTGAGGTGTGCCAATCTCTCTGGTGTGAGATGATATCTTATTGTTGTTTTGATTTGCAACTCCCTGATGATTAATAGCTTGAAAATTTTTTCAATGTTCCTTTTGTTCATATGTATTTCTTCTTTGAGGATCTATCTGTTCATTTCTTCTCCCCATTTTTCGATATGCTTAGATGATTCTTTTTCTTGATAAGCTCTACCTATGTGTTAGAGTCTTAACTGCTGTGCTCTCTATGTACCCTAGAAATTATATTTTTAATTGAATATGTTAAATATGTCTCCATCTAGAGTTAATTCTGATCAATTGACAGTAACTGCCAAAAGTTCTGTGCTGTGCTTAAATGAATTGTAAGGTTATTACAAAATCTCATAAAGTGAAGACTGGTATAAAATGGTTATTTTCCTCACTTGCCCTCCCTGTATTAAATTGGTTGCAAAATTCACTTTCCTTACACTCTTAGAAATCCACTGACACTTAACTATGCCTTCTTGTATTTCTCAATTTGCAAGACCCAGAAAAACTATACTATGCCTTCATTATAATTGCATGCTCTAAAATACTGCATCAATTTTGTAATAAAACAGTAGCAGATATTTAATAGCTGCAGATTATATTTTCATTTTTGGTTTTTGGGCCACACCTGGTGATGCTCTGGGGTTACTCTTGACTACTATGCACTCAGAAATTGCTCCTGGCTTGGGGGACCATATAAGATGCCAGGGATTGAACCTCGGTTTGTCAGAGGTCCGTCACATGCAAGGCAAATGTGCCACCACTCTGGCTCCGAATATACATATTAATATACCTCAATCACTGTGGAAAATAGACTAAAATTATTCTTAATATAATTGTTCATTTAAAAAGAAAACGTTACTGAAAGCCTACATTATTTTTGGAAGTAGTAAGCAAGTAAAGGCAATGAAAACAGAAACTAAAATTCAGCCAGGACTTTCAAACCCAGTTTTTAACTTGTGTCCTCAATGGTTCTGCTGTTCTTGATTATTCACTCAGGTACTTGGGTTTTTGGAGTCAGACAGGCTGTGACATTGTGATCTGCCATATTCTTCAAATTTTTTACTTATAATTTTTAAAGAGTGGATAAAAATAACCAGCCCCTTGAATTGTTATGAAGTTCATGGAAATGTGGCATGCTAACTACTTTTCCCAATGCTTGCAATGCTAATGTACCCAATAAATGCAAATTGTCATCAGAAGTAACTTTCAATTATTTTGCCATCTACAAAACCATGCTGTCATGTAAAATTGTCAGTCACAAAGTATATTGGTCAATGTAGGCTCTAGAAAATATAAAATATGTCAGTCACATGAAGTATGTCCATACCTCAAGAAATATTCATTCTCCTATGAAAGAAGGTTTAGGGACAGGAGAAGAGAGATAGAAGAGAAACAGAGACAGACACAGAGAGAAATGCAAAACAAATGAATGGATAAATGTGAGAAAAAATTGAAACAAATTAGAACTGAAACAGGTAAAATGTGAAATTTGATGAAAGAGAGAACCTGGCTATAACAGATCACAAAAAGGGGGTTATAGTCCTATTATACTAGAAAGAGTATTATGCTTAGATTTTTAAGACATACTCTCAAGGTCTAACTTTGATATTCTCTTACTGGAGCTTTACTGAAACTCAAATTTGCTTGTTATACAAAAAAAGAACTAAAGGAATTGGACACCTTTTAAACCTTTCAGAGGCTGAAAGAATATAATTAAATCATAAGATACTGATATTGAAGAGCTGTAAAGCATTACAAAATTGTTATCTTTTCAGTAAATTACATAAAACAAATCTAGAAGTAAAATTGAGGAGCTTCAGAAAAATAAAAAAATGTTATATTTGTAGTTAGCTATATAAACCATCCTAGATACAAAATTAGGCAAATGAATAACTTGGGTGCAGTAGTATAAAGAGATACAACCAACACTGAAACCATCTCTCTTTGGATTTGCCCTAGTTTCTTCATTAGTTAACCATCATCCTGGGCTAGAACAAAAAGATGATATCATATCTCTTGTATTGTAGGACAATATGAAAGTAAATCACTTACAGGGACAAAGATAAATCCAACTAAAAACAAGCAACAATGGGGCCAGGCGGTGGCGCTGGAGGTAAGGTGCCTGCCTTGCCTGTGCTAGCCTAGGACAGATCAGGGCTCCATCCCTCGGTTTCCTATATGGTCCCCCAAGCCAGGAGCGACTTCTGAGCACATAGCCAGGAGTAATCCCTGAGTGTCACTGGCTGTGGCCCAAAAACAAAACAAAACAAACAAACAAACAAACAAAAAAACAAGCAACAAGACACAAAGCAATGAGTCTAGACTCAAAAAACAGATTGGGTGACATCAAGTTTTAGAAAAGAAATGTGATAGATGTTTTTAGAGCTTAGAAAAAAAAGCTATTTAGTTGAATTTTGAAACATATAGTTTGATCTATGGGGAGAGTTGATACTGAATATTGCCTTATTGTAGATTTACAGAGATATATTGTATACCAAATACTAAAATTACAAACTACAGATTACAGATTACAAATTATAGAACTTAGAAGAATTCATGCATGTCTTCTTTCTATAGTAAAAAGGAGAGTTTTCTTCGTTTTCTTCTTTTATGGTATAAGACAGGTACTTAACACAGACAAAGAAGGACAATTGTGATAGAAAAAAATTGTTTTTATTTTAAATGAAAATGGTTCAATTGGCACTTTCAGTACAATAATTCTTTTTTTTTTATTTTTTATTTATTTATTTTTTTTTTTGGTTTTTGGGTCTCACCTGGCAGTGCTCAAGGGTTACTCCTGGCTCCATGCTCAGAAATTGCTCCTGGCAGGCACGGGGGACCATATGGGGCACCGGGATTCGAACCGATGACCTTTTGCATGAAAGGCAAACGCCTTACCTCCATGCTATTTCCCGGGCCCCAGTACAATAATTCTTAAAAAATAGAATCACTTAGATGTAATTTTGAAAAAAGTTGATCTGGAGCCTCAAGAGAGTCCATGGACTTGAGAGCCCAGATATCTAATAGAAGAGATCTTAACTCTCTTTTGTTGAAGATCATGACAGAATATGTGGGCCATCTAGGGCCAGAGAACTAGAAAATTTCTTTGACCCATAATGGCAAAGTATTATCTATTTTTTAAGTTATCAATTAATAATAGCTGCCATGAGCATTATTAAATGAAGGATTTTGGAGGCCTCCATCAGTTTCAGCAGAATAATACCCTAACTGATTAGCAAAGCCTGGTTACAATACCAAATGAATGAGTGAAGACATATATGCCATCTACATCAGGTTTGATTTTTTTTGTCACGATTAGTAAAGTCATGGTTCTAAACAGGGAAGACCATGAAGGTCAATAAATAAGATAAGTAACAAATTTAAGTTATCCAATCCAAGGCAATTCCTTCATAATATCAATCTCAAATTAGCGTCCCATTTTCACTTGGTGATAGCTGTGTTTGTCTGTGCTTTATGTTTTGGTGCATAACAAGAGAATTGGGTTCTTTGATTAATTTTATCAATTAAGATATTTAATTCTAGCTTTACACACATATTTTGGGGGTTACTTGATCATAATTGCAGCATAATTGAAGTCTGCTGAATATGAAGCAGATTCCTCGAAAACAAGTAGGCATTGATTTATTTTTATTGATGTGCTTTTACTAACTGACAGGAAATGTTCTTTGAACACCTCTCTTCCAACCATTCCACTGCAATAAACCACTGAGTATGAGCTTTCTCATCATGGTTTATCCTGATGTTTGGAGAGCCAAGAGTCTCACATTGTTAAATGAGCCAAAAGGCACCTACATCCCTCCATTAGACTTGGCATGCAGTTCGGAATGAATTACCCATTTCAGAAGCATAAATAGGAAATTCACTGGAATATGAATAATATCTCAGTCAACTCTTCATTTAAAAAAAGGAAATAGAGATTTAATTTAAAAAATTAGTACCAGATAAACTATTAGGATATCCAACATATATAAAAAGTAGGTTCTAGTTTGGAGATTATTAAATGAATGAGAAAATATTAACCTCCCCCTTCTGAAGATAGATGTTCTATACATGCACATTACTGAGCTTTGCTCATTAATGTTTAGGACCTCCATATTGATTGTCCTTTCTTCTGTGTAAATCAACAATACAAAGGCTTATGGCCCTTTGCAGACTAACTTGAGAAGGAATCCAGGAAAAAGTTATGAGAAGAGGCCTAGTTCTTCCCTTTGAGGTAGAAAGAGCCTATCGCATCATTTTATTTCTAATTTCCCTTCTAAACACTAAACAAATTAGCCAAATTTGAAAGGAACTTATCTTTTATTAAATGATAACTGCCCACTGAAATTTCTTTTTTGTAGCTTATTTCTATATTTTGCTTGACTATTTATTGATTAATGGATATAAGATATAAATCAGTATTAATGGGAATAGAATTAAAACAGGAGTCTGAGAGATAGTACAGAGCATAAGACAATTGACTTTTATGTAAACTACCCAGATTCTCCATCCATCACCACATATAGTCCCCCAATCTTTTCAGTAATCATCCTAAATACAGGGACAGGAATATGCCCTGAACAGTGCTGTTCATGGCTGAAAGCAATCGAAAAGAGAAATGCACTATATTTTATCCATAATAATAGCAATTGTAATGCAATCATATATAATTATAATGGACCTTTTGCAATATTTTCTCATGAATTCATTTTTGGATAACTGTTTTGTTCTGTTTTGGGTTCATTTCTAGCATTGCTTAGGGTTGACTTAGGGCTCACTCCTACAGTGTCCAGAGGACCAGATAGGGTGCAAGGGATCAACTTCAAGTAGGCCAGGTAACACTAGTAGTAAGGCAAGTGTTCTACCCACTGTACTATCTCTTCAGTCCCTCTTTCTCCTTTCTATGGCAAGTAATTTTTAAAATTGAAATAGCCAAACTTTTCAAAAAAAAAAAAAAAGAAAAATTCTAACAAAATTTATTCAGTTTGTCTTCTTAATAAACGTAACTAACAAGAATATATACCTTTTCCCTTTTTTGGTCACTATTTCTTTTCTGTAAATTAGAATTTCTAGGACTTGTGAAATATGCTCTAATGGTCTATACTCTCGCTTATCTTTTAAAATTCTTGATTGCTGGCTAGGATTTATTTTCCATAATAATGAGTAAACATTGAGCATATCTGTGAGATTCCCTTAGCCTGCATTTTGATAGTTGATTTTTTTATCGCTCAGTCTTAATTCCCTCCATCAATTAACTAAAATAAACTGTTGGTTTGGGTGGGTTTGTGTGTGTGTACGTGTGTACGTGTGTGTGTGTGTGTGTGTGTGTGTGAGTTTTGTCTTGCGGGTGTGTTAAATTATTTTAAATATTCAGCATTTTATGAAACTCTTATCTGTTCTTTTCTCAGTTCTAGTTTGGGCCTGAATTATTGTTAGCTTGCCTTCCTTCCTCTAAAGAGAAATAGTGCTTAATCTCTTCTTAAGAATAGACTGCTTTTTCTGGGCACAACACTGCTTTTTGCTGGTGATCCCAGCAAGAACATCACTGAGAAACCAGCCTGAAACCAAATTGGCACTTTTATATCTGTGGATGTATTTATCTGAAGAACATTAAATCACTCTGAAGATTTTTTTTTCTCCTTGTCAGTAGTAAGCAGCATTTTGTAACTGTAGAGTTTGCTAATGCATACTTCTGCCGGGAAGCTTCCCAGGGTGGGGCACAAAAGATGCTAAGTGGCAGGGGGCATGGGGAGAAAGCCATTAACACTCCAGCAGCGAGGTCAGATCTGATGTTTCCTTTTGTTTGCAGGCTCCAAATTAAGAAGCTGCTTCTGTACTTTCCCTGTTGCCTTCCACCTAAACACACTCTTGGGTCATCTCACTCTGGTCACATCTTTTGACAATTAGCCACCCATTAACAGGATGATTGAAAAGGAGCCAGAGTGGTTTACACATAAAGTGCTTACTCTTTTCCAGGAAGAATGCATATCTCTACAGTTTCATTAATGCTTTGGCTGATTAGTACACAAAATAAAATACTTCGACTTTAGAAAGTATGAGCAAAGGAAAGAGAGTGGGGTGGGGGAGAAAGAGTGAAGGAATAGAAATAGCCTTCCATGGTTTTTCTTTTCTTCTTGCTTCCCTTTTGCAAACATACTTTAAAAGGGGGGAGGGGGTGTTCTCTTACTTCTATCCTTTTCTAACTTTAAAGCCCGTATTACCAACCATTTTACTTGTACTTTACTATTATTATCTGGGTGATGGCTCTGACATGTTGATCATATATGGCAGTGAGAAAATTGATTTCCTTCAACAGAAATGCTTCCAATTTTCTCAGGGCCATAATTTTATGTCCACAACAAAATAAAAGGGTCATTTTCCTTAAGATGAGGGGAATTGAAATCTTTGATAAAAGCTATAGTAAATGTTGTACTTTTGATTGCAGAAACGGCAGTTTTCACAAACATATGGCTGGTCTGATTTGGGGGTGTGGTGTGGGGGCAGGAGAGGGGGATTTGAAGGCAAAGAATTGTTATTTTTCTTTAAAAAGCTCCATTTGCTTTAAGAAAGCCACTTCAGTCCATGACTTCACTGCTCTTGTTCATATTCCCATGAAAAGAAAACTCCAGGGGGCTGCTTTGAGCTACCTGTTACCAAATCAGGGAACCAAGAAGCCTAAGGCATATGTGGGACCTTTTCAAAGAATGAACACCTGTATGGAGCTGCAATTCATAGAAGCTTGTAACGAACACACTCATAAATGTTGATATAGCTTTGCACACTAAACTCAAGTTAGACAAAGAAAAAAAGAGGAGAGGAAGATACTGGCAAGGTTCAAATTTATACAAGAATAAGAGCAGAGGCTGTTTTCTGCCTTGGAGTCCAGGTTTCTGCTTTGTTTGGTTAGCTGTCTTTACCCAATCTGGTGAAAACTGATTTCCAAGTGCTGTTTGAGCAACATTTACCAACAAATATTTAGAATTAAAGACCTTCACTCTCCCTGAATCTACATACACAGGATTAGACTGAAAGTTGCCTAGTTCAAAAACCAGACATTTATTTTGCCAACAGAAAAACCTTTGTTTAGCAATGGTTATAGAGAGACATTTTTTTAATTATTGGCCTTAAATAGCAGTCTTTATTGAATTATTAGAAATCTGAATTCTTGCTGCATTTTCCATGAGGTCTACATGAGTATAATCTTGTGTTAAGAAAACATATTTTGGGGGCAGAGCAGTGGCACAAGTGCCTTGCCCACGCTAGCACCGTGGTTCTACCCACTGGTGTCCCATATGGTCCCATATGGTCCCCCAAGCCAGGAGTAATTTCTGAGCACATAGCCAGGATGAACTCCTGAAAGTCATCAGGTGCGGCCCAAAAAAACAAACAAACAAATAAAGAAAATATTTTTGTTAGGAGGGATGTTTGTAAAAATAAATGTATTGAATATATTTACTAGAAACCTAATTAATCATAATTCATTTTCAAGTCAAGAGTACCTTCTTCTGGAAAAAAATAACTCTAGATTTGTAAAAGTAATTTTCCCAAAGCACATATTCTTAGAAAAATGATGTTGATTTTTCTTCTTGGGATTTTTCTAAGTCTGTTAAAATATTTTTGAAATTACTATAATAATTCACACGCAGTGATAATTGTTCCATATGTAGTTTGCTCTACTGACCTCACTAAATCTAATTAAATGAATTTGTGTTAATAAAGAACTTGAAAACAAAATGTTTACAAGGTTAGTTATATGCTTTTATTTAAAATTGTGATCAATCATCTATGAGTTATGGGCTAAAGGTAGCCTATTCAAATTTGGCTCGTCATTTTTTTTAAATGGGTTTATTTTTTCTTTTTTTTTTCCCTTTTTTTTAAAATAATATCTTTATTTAAGCACCATCTTTACAAACATATTTGTGGTTGGGTTTCAGTTATATATATAAAAAAAAGAACACTCCTTCACCATTGCAATCTTCCTTCCACCAATGCTCCAATTTCTCTTCTTCCCTACCCTTTACCTGTATTCCAAACAGGCATTCTGTTTCTCTCACTCACTACCATTATGATGATAATTGTTGGTGTAGTTATTTCTCTAACTGAACTCAACACTCTTTGTGGTAAGCTTCATTGATATCATGGGCTGATCCTTCCAAAGCTCATTTCTATTGTCTCTGGGTATTACTACAATTTAATGTCTTTATTTTTCTTAAATACCATAGATGAGTGAGATTATTCTGAGTCTATCTCTCTCCCTCTGACTTATTTCAATCAGCATAATAGTTTCCATGTCCATCATGTATAGGAAAATTTCATGACTTCATTTTTCCTGATGACTGCTAGAAATAATCCTACATTTTTAAATTGTCAACAAAATTCAAAAAGATATTCCTTTGTGACATAAATTATATGAATGTAAAGCTTTAATGTTGTTCCTATGTAAGAATTTATTGAAATAGTCACATACACTTCTAACTCTACAACTGCCACTTGCACATCAACAGCTTCCGCCTGCTTACAATAGCAGATTGAAATTCTGTTAGAGACCATATGGCATACAAACCTAAAAAGTATATCTTGCACATGCATTTATATATTTATCTATTAGGGATACTTATAAGTGTCACATCTGCAAAATATGGGTGTATGAGCTGTCAAAATACACCAATAAATATTGCTTCTGATACAGATAAAGTTCATGTTTAGTATGAAGCCACTAAAAAAATTTGCTTTCCAATTCCTAATGTTGACAAAGATGAGAGCTACAGTTCTTATAACTGTGGTACCAGTTGTTTTAGTATTCTTGAGAAGTCAGTCTTAAAAAGCAAATGAAGTTTTTTAAGGGATTGTTCAAGTAACTGAAATTCTAGAGTACTCAGAAATATCTGCACCCAGAGGAAATTTAAATGCTTGGACTGTGTCAGCTAAGAGTGTCCACGTCTTCTTTTAAATAAGAAAATAATAGGAGGTTAAGACAATTCTTTTTATTTCTTAGTATCTATGCTCTTTGAATGTCCAATTCATTTTGATGAATTGCAAGTTTTGCATTTTAAAATCTTCTGAAGACTCTGGTCCCATAAGGTGACTGACAAACCACAACTATGTTCATTTGAATCCATGGAACCTTCTTAATGAGAAAGTTCCCTGCATTAGAATAGTAACTAAGTTTCCTCATTTACATGTGGTCTGATCTTGAGGATGCCAGCATATTTAATCCTTCCCAAGGGTGAGTTGTGGCTTTTTCCAATTTGTTGACCTTACAACTAGACCCAGAAGAGTTTCCTCTCTCCTCTTCAATCTGCCTTGGGTATTGAGCAGTTTCTGCTAAGCCAGAACATGACTGAGACTATTCATATTTAGCCTGACAAATCCAGTAAATTAGTGCATGTTGTAAAATCAAGGAAGATTCGAGTGTTCCTTAAGGGAATTTCTTTCATTATAGTGAAAAAATAGCACCCTGTTCTGTTAGAGAAGTGGTCTTTCACTTTGCAAAGTAGCATAAAACTCCTTGTGTGAATTGCACTTTTTAGGGGTCAGCATCTAAAAGAACGTAGAGCATGGTTTTATCTTAGGTAAAAAAAAACATTTGCAACTGCACTGTAAACCAATAAACCAAATGAATTATTTAAGATTTTTACAATGTCCCAAATTTAGATCAGTGAGCATGTAATTTGCATTACATATCCAGACAATTTTTTTCAGATAATCATGTACATCTTGATCTCAGTCTGGTGAAAGTTTATGCCTGTGATAACCAATGAGATGTTATATTCTTGAACCTCCAGCCCTTTAGCACTGCTCTACTCACTAGTGAACTATTTGCAAACTGTGTTTACTCAGTGTTCACTAATAAGTTAATAGTTAACCCATAAAGGAAGGTCAATAACTTTGTGGATAAATACATTATGTTGGCGCCACACCCAACAGTGCTCAAATCTTTCTCCTAGCTCTGTTTTTCGGAACAAATCATGGTAGAACTCAAAGAATAATTTGAAGTGTGGGGATTGACCCAAGTGGTCATGTGCAAGGGAAGTGTTCTAGAACCACTGTAGAAGGCTTCAGCCTCCAAGAGGACAATAATGTGTGAATTTCCTATCAGTACTTGAATAATACTATATAAAGGAAACATACTGATATAATCAGAAATTATATTTCAAATTATATATCTCTCATCTAGAGAATGGGAATTACTATAACTAATAGAGAATGCTAGTAGCAAATGTTTTTTTTTCTTAGTTCTATTCTAAATAAAGAATTCTCAAACTGGGGATTATTCTCAAGCCTGACATTACAGTTTCTAAAGTTTGTGAGTTCACACATATTGTTCTTATATGTATTATATTCTTTCAGCATAAAAGTTATAAATTGCTATTGCTATTTATTTTAGGCAATAATAAATATATGAGACATTTTGGTAGTCTATAAATCGACAGTGAAGCATAAAGAATGTTTCTTACTTGAAGATTGTAGGATCTTTGTTAAAGATGATAGATAGATAGATAGATAGATAGATAGATAGATAGATAGATAGATAGATAGATAGATAGAGAGATGATCTTAGTACATATAAGAGAAGGGAGGATATATTTAGAAACACAAATATATATTTATATATATTATAATATATATTTATATATTATTTATATATATTATATATATTATTTATATATATATTAAGCAAACTTGTTACTTTAGAAAGTGTGCTGATTGTCTCTACATGCATTGAGACTTCAGGTGTTAAAAAGAAAAGTAAAGATTTTTTCTTAAGTTTGCAATCTAGTTGGAGAGTTAACTATAGAGTTTTGCTATAGTGTATAGCAAATGTTGAAGTAGATGTAGAGTCAGATTGCTCTATGGAAAAGGAAACTTTCTCAAGAATAAGATGAAGGAACAAGATGGGAAGCAAGGGAAGACTTTTCAGAAAACCTTCTGAAAGGTTCAGTTAACTAAACATATTTTATGTAATATATAGAGGATATATTATATCACCAGATAAGTATAGATTTTATTCATTGTTAGAGATAATAGCCAATAGAACCAAATATGGGATAAATGTGTTTCAAGTGAGTGGGAAAAAAAAAAAGGATGACTTGGCAACTGCATTAGATAAAGTTAGCTGGGTAAGGAGCAATCAGTCATTGAGGCAGCATTAAGAGAAACTTTATTATAAAAGTAGTGAAAAGTCTTAAAAGAGTGTAAGTTAAAAAACACACGATTATAATATAATTAATAATATAATTCAGAAAAACTCCCTGTTATCAAAAGAATTGAGTTTGTTAAGTATGGTGATATTTATTAGAAAAAGAATGATTATAGATGAAATTTAATACAAAGAAAATATTATTTAGTGTAGGGATAGTAGTGCTAGAGAAAACAGATTTCAGAGATAGAAATTAAAGGAGTTTATAAATTAATTAGGGCAGAAATTGGAAAGAAAGGTAGAATGAAAAACAATGCAGATGTCTGGCATGGACACACTTGATTGACTTTCACTAAGCAGTACTACAAGGAAGTACACCTATCTCCTTTGGATTGTGGTGTTGTGGAGATAAGAAATATATTCTATTATTGTGTCTTTTACTTACATTTAATTTCTCACACACCTTTTTGTCTGGATACTTGATGTCAGAATTACAGAGGTAGAGAGACTCAAAGTAATGGGAAGACTCAGAGTATGTCCTTAGGAATGAATGATAAAGGTTGCTAGATTATAAGAGATCAAAAAATGGATTAGCCAGAATGGATTGTTCCTAAGACTTCTTAAGACTCTTCAAATAAGAGGAGAGCTTAGCCCAGAGATCCAATTAAATGACCCAGGTTTAAAATCTCAGTAAATGAAGGAGAAGTTATCATGAAGTTAAAAGAGGGACAAGAGTCCAAGAGTATTTTTTGAGAGCCAGGAACTTTGGCACAAATAAAGAAGTATCATATTTGGGAGGAAAAGTAAAGACAACTTTTTCAAGAGCATTAAGAAGCATTGGTATACTCAGGCAAGCTCTTTCATAGATAAAGGAACTGATTAAGTAATACACTCAGTGTAATGAGTGTGTAGGGGAGTTTGCATATTAGTGGAAAAATTGAAAAGAGAGGATCAGTGAGTGAGACGTTAGCGAAACAGAGAAATTATAGGCCAGTATGAATAATGAAGGTTAAGGGTAATTGCATGAACATATTGGAAAGTCTTTCTTGAAAATAATGAAGTATTAGTGATTACTAAGGAATGTTTAGGAAATTAGCACAAACTTATAGATGCTATGAACAATTGATACCAACCTGAAGGCTTAATATAACACAAATCCATAATCTAATATTTCTCTAGATTAGAAAGTAAAAAATTTATTGCAAGTTCAAGATTAAGTTGCCACTATGCCATACAAGAATTCTCTTCTTAGTCACAGATTGCTGGCATCTTCTCATAATTAAAAAGAGAGATTTGTATGGAATATCTTTTATGAGAACACTATTTCCATTCATGAAGTCTACACCTTCATGAGGTAAAGGATTTGGGTTTCAACATAAGAATATTGGGAAATACATTTAAGCTACCTTAATTAATCTTGTGCTACACTAAAACTGTTATTTGTATGACTTTCTTTCAAGTAACATCGAATGGCAACAACATAGTTGTTTGCAGCTCCTACTTTAAGTAGAAAGATTTCCTTTTGGTTTTTGGACCACACTTAGCTGTACTTATTCTTGGCTCTGTGCACAGGGATCACTTAGGTAGTGGTCAGGGACCATGGTAGAGCTGAGACAGTGGTTGTATACAAGGCAAGCAAGTTATGCGACCTCCTTGATCCCTGATTTTGTTTTATTTTAATTTGTAGAGGTGATACTCCTAGTGGTATTGAGATTTACTCTTTCTATGTGCTCTGGGGTTACTTCAGGGTGAGCCTGGGGATCATATATGTGCCAAGAATGAAATGGAGGTCAACTGTACACAAGGTACACACCTTAACTTTTGAATTATTTCTTTGGCTCTAAGGTGAGAATTTTGGAATAGTATCCATTTTTTATGTCAGAAATGAATACTTGAAATGTAGTTTGTACTAAGAATTTTTCATTTCTTTTAGTTTTTCCTACTAGTTAGAAATGAATGTGTTGGGGCCGGGCGGTGGCGCTGGAGGTAAGGTGCCTGCCTTGCTTGCGCTAGCCTAGGACGGACCACAATTCAATCCCCAGGTTTCCCATATGGTCCCCCAAGCCAGGAGCGAATTCTGAGCGCATAGCCAGGAGTAACCCCTGAGCGTCACCGGGTGTGGCCCAAAAGCCAAAAAAAAATAAAAGAAAAAAAATGAATGTGTTTAGTAATCTTATTTTTTATTTTGTTGTGATATTTCTTGAGATTTCTCTTTCATTTCTTTATTATGTTGGCCTCTTCTTTTCCTTATTGAACTTTAATAAGCGTTGTTGATTTTATTTTTATATTTTCAAAGAACTATCACTTGCTATCAAGCCAGCATTAAGATGAAAAAATAATGACTGAATGACAATATTTGCAAACAACATATTCAAAGAAGATAAAATCCATAATATAAAAATAATTTGTATAATTTGACAAGAAGAAAACAAGCCTCCCATTTCAAAAATAGGCAGAGAACTTGAATAGACCCTACCTAGAGGAGACAAAGGTGCTCAATAGAACATGTGTAAAGTATTCTCTCACTACAAAGGGGATGCAATCAAATGCATATTATGACTTCATCTCATCTCTATAAGAATAGTATATTCAAAAGGACAAGAAACAAATAGTGAACAGTATGTGGAACTAACGGAATTCTATAAAATGTTGGTAAGAAAATAAATTGTTGCTGACACATAGAATACAATGAAAAGATTTTACAAAAACAAAGAACAAAACTTAAAAAACACTATGATTATCAATTCCACATTTTCTTTTCTATCCAAAGAAAATAAAAGAGAGATCTTTTGGGTTGGAGAGATAGCACAGCGGTAGGATATTTGCTTTGCAAGTGGCTGACCTAGGACAGATGGTGGTTTGATTCCCAGCATCCCATATGGTACCCCGAACCTGCCAGGAGTAATTTCTGAGCAGAGAGCCAGGAATAACCCCTGAGTGCCACCAGGATGGCAGGTGGCCCAAAAACCACAAAAACGAAGAGAGATAGCATATGCATGGCATATTCAAGTCCCTGAGTTTAAGCCCTGCCCTCCAACTTCTGCATTAGATGATGTACTGAACCAGAGGCTCACACTGCTGATGTATTGCTAGAAGCATCTCCCAGGCCCATTGAACAGTGATCAGTATAGCCTCCACTGATAAAATTGAATAAAATAAAGAAAAAAACACAAATAAAACATATATATATATATATATATATATATATATATATATATATATATATACTAATTGGAAATGTGACTCATTTGGTAGAGCACATTGTGCCTTCATTTGTCCTAGGTTTTATCCCTAAAAAAGAAAACCTAATTAATTAATCAAATATCAAAAGTACATGTACATTGATATCAATCACAATAATGTTCACAATACCCAAGATATAGAAATATTCTAAGTACCAAATATTAAACATTTAAATAAAAAATGTTGGGAATATACATATATATGAAATATAATCCAATTCAGCTATACTAATTTAAAAAGTTGAATCTTGTCATTTGTGATCATTTACCTGGGATTTGAAGTGATTATACTAAGTAAAATACATTTAAAAGAGAATGACAACTGGTATGTTTTGTATTTATTTATGAAATATAAAGAAACAAAACATAAAGAGGAAAACTAGAAAATCCTTAGGATTCTGAGACGTCTTGGTTACCATAGCTATTTAAGTGAGAAGAACTTGTAGAGTACTGACTGCATGGTGGTGGTAGAAAGATATCAGAATTTTTTTTATTTTATTTTTGGGCCACACCCAGCAGTGCTCAGGGGTTACTCCTGGCTATCTGCTCTGAAATATCTCCTGGCAAGCACGGGGGACCATATGGGACACCGGGATTCAAACCTAGAACCTTAGGTCCTGGATCAGCTGCTTGCAAGGCAAACACCACTGTGCTATCCTCTCCGGGCCCAGATATCAGAATTTTGACGATGTCTGTGATGTAATATCATATCTTAGAAGAGGAGCAAAGCTCGACTCCTAAAATTAATATCTCCTCAGTATGATGAGACGTTAAGGAAAAAAGAGTATTATAATAGCAGAATACAGGAATCTGTCTTTGCTCAACTTGACACTTGGACTAGGGTATAAATCTTTATTTTAAAACAGTATTGAGTGCTCTACAAGCACAGTCAGGAGTAAGTCCTGACTACTCCAGCTTGTGGCCTATCATCCTCCCACAATATTTTTATTTCTACATATAAATTAGCCTAAGAACAAGTAAAATATATGACATTTAGTTGGTGAAGACATTACAGGGCAACCATCTTGAATATAATGACAAAATAATAATATTTATTATTATTATTCTGCTAGGAATTTATTTTTTATTAAAACCAATGTGAGTTATGAATCTTTCAAAGCTGTATTTCAGATACATGGTGACAATGAATTAGAGTCATTCCCACCACCAGTGCTGACTTTGCTACCTCATAGTTCCCAGCAGACATCCCATACCTCCACCTTAGGCCCCTTCGTGTCTAGTTTGGGTCTCTTAATTCCGTTGTCGTTGACTTTGGTTTAGGTATTTAGGGTTGACCATTTTTTATTTTCATTCAATGCTTCTGAGACCACTCGGAATGCTGGGTCCCATCCACTTATTTTTCCTTTTCTTAATTTGTAGGAGGACATAGAGATATAAGGTAAAACAAGATGAGTCATGTTCAATGGTTCTATAAAAAGACAGGAGCTCCTATCTAAAAGCTATACATAAAATTAAAAGAAGACAAAAGAAAAAAATAAGAGAAAAAATAGAAAAAGAAAAAAGGGGGGGGCAGATGTGGCTTTTATTTATTTATTTATTTTTTGCATAGGTACAGTAAATGCTGGGTAAATTATGAAGGAAATTCCCTTGACCTTAGAGATACAGGGTGTCTCTAGTCTTGAAGCACACTGTCATAAAATCGACTACAGACTTGCTAAAATTTTTTTAAATAGTTAAATGAATTCTTATTAAGTCAGTCTTGAGTTTTCCTTAAAAATTCTTTGAAGTTGCATTATATTTAATTAATTTGATTATATAATACAGTCCAATAGATTTATTTTGGTTTTTTTTGGGGGGGGCACACCCAGTGATGCTTAGGGGTTACTCCTGGCTATGCGCTCAGAAGTCGCTCCTGGCTTGGGGGACCATATGGGGAACTGGGGGATCAAACCGCGGTTCATCCTAGGCTAGCACAGGCAAGGCATGCACCTTACCTCCAGTGCCACCGTCTGGCCCCTCCAATGGATATTTTTAAACACCTACTAAGTACTATAATAATCCAGTAGTAATAATTAAATATTGATATATAGGACCTTTGAATTGAACCTGTTATAATTATAATTTGCACTGACATTGATCTTATAATGTATTTTTTTCTTTTGAGCCATCTATTAAAACACTATCATAATACTTATCTACTATGCAAAGAAATTATAAATTGGTCTGAACATTTAGCTTCACTCAGGAAAAACAGTATCTAAGCAAAAGGCTCACCATTGTGTCATTCCTATATTTGGTGCCATGTCTAATAATGCAGAGTACAATGTACTAAATTATGCATTTGCCAGTACAGCTCTGCACCAATGCTAGGTAGTTTTGGAAGCCAACCCTGTGAAGGGTAGCTGGAGTGCCTGATGTTGAGAAACTGATACAAGGAGGATATGATGTGATGTCAAAAATCTCAGAACAGTATACTCTGAAGCTCTGTCCACTGACAAAATCATTGGTCTGAGCCAATATTTTAACCAAACTGAGCAATTGACTAAGAATATTAAGAAAGTGTCTCACAGGACTTGTCAACCAAGATAAACCACTTTGCTGAAAGACAATCTGTTAGCAACTAAGGTATCCTTGTGGGGATAGATATGGAAAGATAATCAGCCTTCTGGATTTATTTCAAAAGTTTCTGCTTTATAGATAGAAGTTTCAATACAATAAACAACTTTTACATGCAACTTTTTCATTTATAAAATTCTTTTGTACATATGGTCATCTATTACTTTTAATAAATTTGAGGCATCATGCTTTGTATGTGTTCCTCTATCTGGGATAAAAGAGATATAATCCCTTTGTGATGCATGCTGAGGATTCCCTCAATTTGATTTGAGAGCTTAATATAAACTTCTCTATAAGCCTTAACCTTTCTCACTGTCTAGTGAATGTACATTTGATCTTTGACTGAGGTCACTGCTTTTTATTTTTGTTTGCAGATAAGGCCATAGTATCCAGATACAAGCTGTCCTATGATTGAATTCTTGGCACCTTCAATTTATCAATCGATTTTTTTCCTCTGGTTTCTTTTCTTATAAACTACAGGACTATATACTTTAACTTTTTGAAAATTTCAGATTAACTAGATTGCAATTAATGAAATTATAAAGGCACAGAATCTCAGAGTTCAAGAAGCCTTGGAGATAAATTCAAAAAACCTGAGCTCACTGTAATCTTCTCTAATTAGCATGGTTGACTGCTGGTCATCAAGTTAAATGAATGGCCCACTTAATTTAGTTGTTTTGATAGTAGCCCATTCCAGCTAGAATTTCTCTAAATGATCGATATTGTACATCTTCATCCCAACTCCTCTCTTGACAAAGTAAATTTGAGACTAATGTTGCTGATAGGGCTTTTCTACTTAAACATGTTCAGTGCTGACACTGTTCAACACAGAGATTCTATGACTGTAATGCTAACTCACCAAGCAATGATAAAGTTTATACTTATCATGCTTAAGGACTTACTTTGGGAAGACCTTCCTTCATGATGTGAAGAAGTTCAAATTTGCAGCACAAAGTGGCCACAGGGGAAAGTCCACTAAGAGAAAGTCATACTTGGTCGTATAAGGCATGTGAATAAATGGCACTTGAGATGTTTCAAGCACCCATCTTATTTTAAGTGCATCAGTGAAAAGTTATTCTCGAGCTGCTTTGTAACTTCACTTCATAGTACTTCATTTCAAGAGGAACAATGCTCACCAATAAGGTAAAAATGAGGAGACTACACTAGGGATGCCATTTTTTCATTGTAACCTAATATAGATGATGAGGGTTTTAGACTTGAAGCTAAGGCCTTAATGAAAATTAGATGTGGAAAATTTATGACAAAAATAGTATGTTGGCATGGGAAGATCATGGCATGGGAAGATATTGGAAGATGGCATTTTTCTACATGCAACACATTTCTACTTTCACTTGATCATCTGGTGATGTGATTTTAACTTCCTCTTATGAAAAGTTAGGTCTATTTTTCTCTCTTTTTTTTTAATCTAAGCTTGTAAACCTTATAATTGCTTAAAGCAATAGTAACACAAGAATAATATGTGAGTTCCAGTGCTATATGGGGGACAGTAGCTATATTTTTAAAAAGTTCTACCAACATTCCATGAAGATGTCTAAATTAGCTCAGGGAAGAGAATACATGGAGAATACATTTTCTCTCCTTTTGAGAGAAAAAAAGAAGCTCTATTCAATATCAAAAGTAGAGCCTCAGATGATTTAAAATTCTAAGCTGATTTAATATCATGATAGATGTATAGAATAAATATATCATTCTGTGTCCAAACTGAATCATTTTTTTTTGGTCTTGGTTTTGGTTTTGTGCCATACTTGGCAAAACTCAGGGGTTACTCCTAACTTTGCTCTCAGAAACCACTCCTAGCAGGTTTGAGGGACCATAAGGGATCCAGGGAATTTTACCCAGGTCTTGGTTCAGTCACATGGAAGGCAAGCTCCCTACCCTTGTGTTATCTCTCTGGCCTAAAACTGCATTCTATTAAGTGGAAATATCAATGGAGTCACTCACATTAAAAGTAACTTATCCACTGCTGGTGGTAATGCTGTCTAGTCCAACCTCTATGGTAAACAATATGGAGATTCCTCCAAAATCTGAAAATTGAGCTCCCATTCGACCCAGCTATTCCACTCCTAGGGATATATCCTAGGAACACAAGAATACAATACAAAAATCCCTTCCTTACACCCATATTTATTGCAGCACTATTCACAATAGCCAGGCTCTGGAAACAACCAAGATGCCCTTCAACAGACGAATGGCTAAAGAAACTGTGGTACATATACACAATGGAATATTATGCAACTGTCAGGAGAGATGAAGTCATGAAGTTTTCCTATAATGGAAAACTATAATGGAATCTATCATGCTGAGTGAAATAAGTCAGAGGGAGAGAGAGACACACAGAATAGTCTCACTCATCTATGGGTTTTAAGAGAAATAAAAGTCATCTTTGCAACAATCCTCAGAGACAATGAGAGGAGGGCTGGAACTTCCAGCTCACTTCATGAAGCTCACCACAAAGAGTGGTGAGTGCAGTTATGGAAATAACTACACTGAGAACTACCATAATCCTGTGAATGAATGAGGGAACTAGAAAGCCTGTCTAGAGAACAGGTGGGGGTGGGGTGGGATGGAGGGAAATTTGGGACATTGGTGGTGAGAATGTTGCACTGGTGACGGGGGGTGTTCTTTACATGTCTGAAACCTAATCACAATCATATTTATAATCAAGATGTTTAAATAAAGATAAAAAAGAGGGGCTGGCGAGGTGGCGCTAGAGCTAAGGTGTCTGCCTTGCAAGCATTAGCCAAGGAAAGATCGCGACCACGGTTCGATCCCCTGGAGTCCCATAAGGCTCCCCCCGCCCCCCCCGACCCCAAGCCAGGGACAATTTCTGAGCGCTTAGCCAGGAGTAAACCCTGATCATCAAACAGGTGTGGCCCCAAAAATAAAATAAAATAAAATAAAAATTACTTTAAAAAAAGATAAAAAAAGAAAATAAATTTTTATACTATATATTATATATTATATATATTATATATTATAATAAAGATAAAAAAGAAAGTAATCAAGCAGTATCATATGATTAGAAGAGAGACAAATTCCTGTGTAGAATAACAATTCTACATTAAGAATTGAATATTACATTGAGAGTAGAACTTTAGACTTGGGGAGAATGGTGTATTTGAGGAAGTTTTATTGTGATATAGCTCTA
Source organism: Crocidura indochinensis (assembly GCA_004027635.1). NCBI lineage: Eukaryota > Metazoa > Chordata > Mammalia > Eulipotyphla > Soricidae > Crocidura > Crocidura indochinensis. The sequence continues at coordinate 7,897 of PVKC010004103.1, read as the reverse complement.
CATGAGAAATGGAGCCCTACATTAGGGAGTATACTCATATTACTTAGCATAGAATCCTCATGTAGGGTCACAAGTTTTCAAGGGAAAAAAAACCCTATATTAGGAAGTAGAGAGAAAACCATTTCAGTCAAACCTATATTTAGATATCCTCCCTAGCCGGGATATTCTGCCCACACATTAGATTTCTCAAGATGCTACACCTAAAAAGCTGACACGGTGATTTTTTTTATTGATTTATTTATTTAACTGAAAAGATGTTCTTGAGTAATAAGAATATACCACACTCTAGATTTTGATTCTACATTGACATTTATTAGGGATACTCATTGTGAACTGTGAAGAGATCGAGCTTTTGATTTATTTTTCTGTGTAAATTACTTTATTTAAATACTGTGCATCTCCACATCCTGGGACCAATAGCAACAGCAACAACAACAAAAATCTCTAACCTAGCTTCTGGTCTACAATGTGTTCAATTCCAGAGGTCTGATTGAGACAACCGCAAGCGAATGGGTCTTCCGGAAACATAACAAAAGACTCTATCCCAGGCTCCATTTGGAGCAACATAATGACCAAGAGCACCAACTACAGAAGATGAATTAAAACGGCACAGAAATAGAACTGCTAGAACCACAAAGAAAGCCTTCACCATAAGCTCCATTTGTTGAGCTGCACAGTCACCAATATCTCTAGATACAGAGGTCTGATGTTACCATCCATGACGAAGCAGAAGTCTTCCATACACCACAAAAGCACTGAGGGAGAGTAAATGATCATTCAAGGAGTCTATAGTTAATTCCATGGCAGTATACTTCAGGGGTGGAGAAACCCTGTATCTCCTAGGCCAAGGGAATTCCCTCAATAACATCCCCAATATTGATTGTGCCTATGCAGAGGGGAAAAGAAAAGAAAAAAAAAGCACAAAATAATTATTTTTCCACATATGTATTTATTGATTGATCGATTTTTTTGACATCCTTATTTTGGTGTAGATATTTAAGTTGATTTCTCCATTTTTATTTTATTTTATCTTATCTTTCTCTTTCTTTTTTGCACTCCAGCATGATTTAATTTTAGAACCGAGACTATTATGTGGTGCTTGTCTTTATTGATGTAATGCTCATTGGATACTTAATTTGACATTTCTTTCTGTATTGTTGTGGTGTTTCAATTACCTTTTTCATGTCCTCTCTCAAACTGAGGTTGATAATTTCTAGAAGGACTCTGCCCATTTTCAGCATATTTGCATTTTTTATTTGATTTTTTTTCTTATTTTTTTACCCCATCCTATTGGTTTTCTTTCCCTCAAACAAAATCACATAACTCGATTTATCTAGCTCAGCCTCTCAAATAGAGGAAGAAACAAGGGAGGACACCAGGACCAAACAGATATATGATCACTAATAGTAAGCTAGACAAAGAGGGGACCATCTACTCTAGCAGCCCGGTGGGTGATGGTGGGGGACATGGGTTGTAGAAAGGGGACGGGGTTGGGGCGAGGACAAATTTGGTGATGGGTATTCCCCTGATTCAATGTTTTCTTTTTTTGTTTTTGTTTTTGTTTTTTTGTTTTTTTTTGGTTTTTGGGTCACACCCGGCAGTGCTCAGGGGTTACTCCTGGCTCCACGCTCAGAAATTGCTCCTGGCAGGCACGGAGGACCATATGGGGCACCAAGATTCGAACCGATGACCTTTTGCATGAAAGGCAAACGCCTTACCTCCATGCTATCTCCCAGGCCCCCCTGACTCAATGTTAATATGTACCTAAACTACTACTGCGAAAGATATGTAAGCCATTATGATCAATATAAAAATTAAAAAAAAGAGCCAGGAGTTAGCCCTAAGGAGTGTTGAGTGTAACCCCAAAACCAAAAACTAAAATTAATAAAAGTAAAAAAATTAAAAGATAAAATAAGACTGTGTATCTCATAGTTGACATAGTCAATCAAAATACATTTGGTTCCAAATAGATGGGAGTAAAATTATTAAGAAAAGAATAAAAGAAAAAAATAAAATAAAACAGTTAAAGAAAGAAAGAGTATAGCAATAAGAAAATTAGTGAAAATTATCATATCTCTCAATTAGGATATTAAGTCATCACAAGGTTCCTTAAGTTCTTGTTGCTACTTGATCATTCTGTTACCTCTTTTGTTTCTGAATATTAGATGTTTTTAAATATACATTGGTGTTGATTTGAAATACAGAAAATTGTATTCCTATGGAGATGACAATATTTAAAGAATGGGAGTTGTTGCACTGAAGAGAATGTAGTTCCATGGTCCAGAAATTACAAGCACTATTTCTAATAATTCAGCTTTTGTGGAATATGTTTTTTATTGTCAGGGCTTCCAGAAGTATGAGAAGGAGAGGGTCAGGGTATCAGAACTCACTCAAAAAAAAAAAAAAAAAAAAAAAAAACCTCTGGTGATGTCAGCCCAAATACTGGCAAACCTGGAGTTTCGATCAGACTGGAGTCTTTGCAGAGAGCCATAGTGGAGTGGTGAAGCAGGGTCACTGAAAAACCTGTAACTGGATCATGGATGCAGCAAATTGTGGCATAAGTAAGGGAGTGACATAGACACCCCATCTCTCATCTTGAGATGGCCAGTAACCATGTATGGTCCATGTACCCATAATTTTTCATTGTTTTGTCTACATCTTTTTGATAATAATATAATTTAGTTATAAGCCAAGTGCTTCCACGTAAAGTGAAGTGTAAAAATAGAACTACAACCAGCAAACACCTACTGTCTTATGTAGAACAATTCTTATAACTCATCTTTTCTGTGTATTCTAATCTACTGCTGCAGTAATCCTCATATAGTCTATTTATTGATTTGGGTCTGTTTTTTTCCCCTTTGTTGAGAGGGAGAGAGTTGGGCCTACATTCATCTGTGTTCAGTATTTATTTCTGGCAGAGTTCACCCCTTATGTAAACACATGCAGTATTATGTTTGGTTGCATGCAAATTAACTGTGTTGATCCCTGTACTGTCTATCTAGTCCCCGGATATTTATTTGAGACTATGCCTTAAAAAAAGAAAATATTATTTTTGTGTTATCTACAAAAAAAACTTGGATTTAGAAAGACAAAGAGATGGTAGAGGCATTAATGCACTTGAATTGCATTTGTCTGACCCTGGTTTGATCTCTAGCAATGGTTATAGACCCCCTCCCCCTCACACGCACACTTCCAGGAGTGATCCCTGAACACAGATTTAAGAACAAGCTTTCAACATCACTAGCAATGTCTCAGAGTTTTCCAATACGAAAAAAAATATATATTTTGATATATATTTCTTTCAAAATACAGTACAAATAAAGTTTTAAAAACATTTCTTCTATAATTAGCCTTTTGATGCACAGGGAAAAAACTTCATAGAGTTCTTGCAAATATATTTTGCCAAGAAACACCTACTGTATTAAGAATGAAGCAACATTCTTAATAATATTAATTTTTCTTTGGAGATTTAAAGTGTAGCATATTTTGCTTAAAACATCCTATTTAAAAGGAAGATAAGATATTAAGTGGTTTGTCAAAAATTAAATAGAACATGGTCTTTTGGGGCCCGGGAGATAGCATGGAGGTAAGGCGTTTGCCTTTCATGCAAAAGGTCATCGATTCAAATCCCGGTGCCCCATATGGTCCCCGTGCCTGCCAGGAGCAATTTCTGAGCATGGAGCCAGGAGTAACCCCTGAGCACTGCCGGGTGTGACCCAAAAACCAAAAACGAAAAAAAAAAAAAAAACAAAGAGCATGGTCTTTTATGAATGCAGCCATATTTTCTAAATTTTTAAGCAAAAGTATCAACAATTGTAAAATTACTAGCCTATAGTGAAGTGCTTCTAGCTATTGTTACTGTATGAGGTATTTGAATATAGATTTGTGTTTTAACATATAGTTTTAACATATAGCTTGAGGGGTGGTAAACTAAACAAACAGAGTTTTTGCATAGAGTTTATCTGTGTTCAGGTATCATTCGAAGTAATACTCAGTGTACCATATGTGCTGCAAATCAGTAGAATGCAGGACAAGCACATATTCCATGCATTATCTATATCACATAATAAATTTATTTTCCAAGTAAAGAGATTCTATAGCTCATATTTGTAAAATAAAAATGGCACCCTAATTCCATATGAGGTTTTTATTGAGGTTTCTTCTTTTAGAATCTGCCTATCTTCCTCTGGTTCCATTTTTCACACACCCATAAGATTCTTTTTTTTTTTGTTTGTTTGTTTTTGGGCCACACTCGGTGACGCTCAGGGGTTACTCCTGGCTATTCGCTCAGAAGTCGCTCCTGGCAGGCACGGGGGACCATATGGGGAACCAGGGGATCGAACCGTGGTCCGTCCTATGTTAGTGCAGGCACCTTACCTCCAGCACCACCGCCCGGCCCCCACCCATAAGATTCTTAAAAGCCAGTTTGTCCTCATTAATTGATCATTTTGTATCAGATAATTTTGAAATCAGTTAGAGTGACTATGATGATAGTATTTGGTTTGCATTTTTAGATTTGAAGTTTTAATACCTTAGTTATTTCCACCCAGGAAAATGATAACTCTAAAACATCAATTTTTTTAAAAATATTTCAAAATCTCTTTTCATCATATTTCATTGATTATAAAGCTATTTCTTAAATCAGTTTGACTTTTACAATTCTGTATGACTTTTACAATTCTGTATTCCATAGACATTTTAAGATGTGGTCTCAGAATGGCATATCTCTTTGTTTGAAGATTGTTAATTCCACAAGCTAATTTCTTAGAGGTTTTATTCAGAATTGCCAAGTCTTCTTTCTGATTGTCGTCATCTATTACCCCCTGCTGAAGGGTCTTTTGATAAAAGCTCAATAAGCCGCACATAAAGCAAAAGCTTACATGTTTGTATTCATAGATTATTGTTTACACAAATCTTTCAGTGTTCGTGATCATGTGTCCTACCCTGGTTTGTGTGAGATCGGGGTAAGCTTGTTTACATAAATTCCTCTCTGGGAATGCACATGGGCTCATATTCGAAGCAGCAGGAGGATTTTAAGGGGAGAGAATTTCAGGACAGTGTACCGAATCAGAGCCAGGAGGTCACGACCTTGACTATTGATCCAGCCTCTCTAATTTCCACAGCTTGCTGAGGCTTGTTCTTCCAGCCTGCTGGTATACATTAGGGCAGAAATCCATAACATGGCCATGTTCATCCAAGCACAGGAAGAAACTAAATTAAATGTTAAAAAACAATCTGAGGCTAGAGTTGGAGACAATTCATCATGATCCTAGATGAAGGCAGGTGGGATGACCAAGGATTGCTCAGCCAATAGAACCCCAAAAGAATATGGGAAGGCCTTAGTGCCTCATTTGTCAGGTACATAGCAGAGTCTAAAAATGTACGGTGGTCAGCTATTTTGGCTGAGGCATATTTTCACTCAAAAATGAGATATTACACATCTGAAAAAGTGTAACTGAAGAAAATTAGCAGAGAGAATTGGGAGAAATGAAAGAAATTGCTTATGAAAACATGTATTTGAGACGGTGTTTGGCGAATTCTCAAAGCTAACACTGTTGTGTCTGCTGCATATTTTTAGCCCACTGTTTCCCGGGCTGGCTGAATAGATTTATATTGGCAAATAAAAAACATCTCAGCACACTATAGTCATGGCCCTTTTTCTGGGTGACAAACATTCAGAGCAATAACACCTCTGGCATCTCAAAATGAAGTTGGTATATTAAAGTAAAGGGCCGCAGACATACTGATATTCTAAAATATCTGGATGATGCACTTCGTTGTTCACTTTTCATCTGGATATTTCACCTCAAGTAGACAGAGCTGAAGGCAGCATTGCTCAAGGCATATTTGACAATGCCAAAGTGCCCTTTTCTGCTTCTCCAATTGATCTTATTTATATTGGACACGGGGCTCATGCCATTTATTTGCCATTAACTTATTGATTAATCTAAAATGTTTAACCTGAAGGAGACATCAGAAACGGCAGTTTATTCTGCTGGGAACTGCCTTTAGTACTGGGATGCATTCCTTAGAAGGCTTTATCCAGGTAAAATACCATTCAACTGAATAGGATCACAAGATATTGGGCCCAGTTTTGGGAAAGTGACTTCTACTGGAATGGTAGCAAGCAAGGATGCAGCAAGAATGTAAAGGCTAAGAGCGGTGTTCTAAAATAAAAATAACCAACAGAACAGTATCAGAAAATCTTACAAATGTAGCTCTCCACTAACCTAGGACAAAGAAGAGTCCCACAATTTTACTTTAGGGTAAAGTTTTATGCAAATGTATGCTAATACTTACTAAATTATGGGGGAAGTTGGCTTTTGGTTTTGAGGTGTGTGTGTGTTTTGAGGGGATTATTTTTGAGGTAAGGGGAGACAAGAACAAAAGAGGAGTTGGAGAAACTCATCAATCAACATTCCAGATAGAACAAAAGTATGAAAGCCAAGTTTTATCTTGGTTAGATAAAACTAAGACTCTAGAATAAAAATAATTTGCCCCAGATACAACAGAGTCCCTTACAAGAATATCCTTCCCTAAAGCAGAATGTATTATGCAAGCAAAGTTTCATTGGGAAATCTCTTTCTATCAATATCTACATAGACAATGAACAGATTGATTTATTGTGGTTACTTCATCAGTTATCAAGAAATGATAATAGAATTCTAATAGTGTCATGATAATTAATTGATATATTGTGCCCACAAACTACTGGCACAGTTAACATTATTATTTTGTGTTAGTATTTACTTTAGGGCACCTTACCCTGTATATTTTTTAATTTATATATCAATAAGTAAGCACATTCAACAGGAGAGTTACAATTATAAAAATAGAATGTAAAACATTTTTGCAAAGTGAGTATGCACTTTACAGATAAATGGAACTTTACCAGAGCTCCTAAGTTTATCTCAAATCCCATAAATTTCCCCAGTAACATGATCTACCTATCAGATTTCTCACTATTAATTATGTTGGTTTTCAAACTATATCTAAGTTCAATATTTATTCTTTAATTTCTGATACTTTCCACAGTCAGAATCTTTTAATTGTTTAGATTTGGGTTGTTTGCTTGTTAGTTTGTGTTTTAGATTTTGCTCAGGGATCACCCCTGGAAGGGCTCAGGATGCTGGGGATTGAAACTGGCTCAGATACATGCAAGGCAAGAATACTATCCCCTGTACTATCATTCTGACCTTTATTTTCTAGTATTGTTTGTTTTATTAAATGTGGAAAGAACTCTTAATCCTCATTGCTGAGACCCTGAATTTCCATTGGGACTTATATATTCTAATTGGAAGTTTATATTGGTAAGAAGTAATTTATTATGTTTAATATAATGACAAGGACAGAGAAAAGGGCTGCTTACCTTGCACAAGGCTGACCTTGGTTTGATCCCAGGTACTAAATCTGATTTCCTGAACACTTCTGGGGTGATCCCTGAGACTGCTGGGTGCGAATCCAAAGCAAAAACCAAAATAAAATGACAGTTTGTCATTGTTAAAATTTTTCTTTAAAGATACTTCAAACTTTTACTATGGGAAATGTCATTCTTAGGCACTCTCACAGTGAAAGATTTATTGGATGAGGAAAAAGGTGTTGCAACTACCTTACTTTCTCCACAGTCAACAATGCCTGACAGTCATTGATTCAACATCACAGAACAATTGATAAATTATTGTGGTACTCTGAACCTTATTAAATCTGGGTACACCAATGAGTGTTTGAAGGGTCCCAGTAACACCCAGACATTCTTCAAGGGCATGCCAACAGAATGAATAGTTTTAAACTACTAAGAAACTCTTGAATCTTGTTTCCAGACAAGAATACTGAGATCCAGAGGAAATTAATTCCACCTCCAAAAATCATACAGATAGTAAATAAGGTTTCAGTGAAA
>PVKC010004102.1:0-36646 GCA_004027635.1 Crocidura indochinensis | reverse complement strand
AAGTTCATTTACTCTCCTCTTGGTGCTTTCGTGATGTTTGGAAGACTTCTGTTCCACCTGGTTGATCAAATCAAATCTCTGTATCTAGAGATCTCAGTATCTGCACAGGTCAGGGGGGGGGAACTTATGATGAAGCCTTTCTTTGTGGTTTTAGAAGTTCCATTCCCTCCGTGTCATTTTAATCAGTCTTCTGTGGTTAGTGGTCTTGGTCTTTGCGCTGGTCCTAGGGTGCCTTCTCCCATTTATAACCATTCAAAAGATAAATTATTCTGTCTCAGATTTATCTGATAGAGATTTTTAACTAAAGATTATTCCGTCAGTGTGACCATTTATTATAGCATTTATTATATTATAACTGAAATTTTCTGGACTCCATAAAATTAGTTTATTAAATGTTAGTCTATCCATTCAATGTAAAAATCTAGGCATGGGCCTTAATTTGTTAGAAGACTTGTGATTACCATTTTGATGTCCTCAATATTGATAGATCTGTTCAGATATTACAGATCATCTTGGTTAATCTTGGGAAGTTATAGGAACTCCATATTTCATAAAATTTATTGAAATATTGAAATAACATGATATGCAATATATATTTTTAAAGCAAAGAAGTAGAACTGTGGTGAATATAGAACCACTTGGTTTGACAGAGAGCACAGATATTCTGTATTTCATTACATATTCTCTGAAATGAGGACTTATGAGTGTACTTAATGTTTGCCTTTGAGAAAGAAACTAATTTTTATTACATAGCATGGGTTACAAAATTTTTATTGTTTTTCACATTTACAGTTTTGAACAATGTGAATGCATTGATTATCTGATCAAATTAATTAAATAATTAAGAAATATTTAAATTTACATCAAGTAAATTTGCATATCATAAAATTTAGGATTCTTGTTATTTTAAAGAAATAAACTTACAACAACCAAGATCTCTTATCCCAGTGGTCTGGCTGAGACAACTGCAACTGAGCAGAATTTCTGGAAACATAATGAAAGAGTCAATCCTAGGCTTTGTACTAGGATTGGTGCAAAAACCAAGACTGATTAACAATTACATTGTTGAAACAGAACTTCTAGAAACATAAAGAAAGACTTCACTCTAGTCTCCTTCCTATGATCTGTGCAAATACTGAGATCTCTAGTTACTGAGTCCTGATTTTATCATCCACTACTGAGCAAAAAATTTTCGGACAGCACAAAAGGACCTAAGGAAGAGAAAAGGAGCATGTACAGAGCCCATAGTTATAGCTAACTATAGAAGACTGGCCTTGATAAATATGGACTGGGGGGAATCTATCAAGGGACCAAATGAGAAAGATCCTAGCTGAGGTCTAGGATTTTTACAACAACCAAGATCTCTAATTCCAGAGTTCTGACTTCAACAACTGCAAATAAGCAGAATTTCTGGAACCATACTAAAAGGCTCTATCCTATAGGCTCTTATCTAGGATCTGAGCAAAAACCAAGACCACTAATTATGGAAGACTGATTACAACAACAGGGATGGAATAGAACTTCTAGAACGCCCCCACCCCCCGCAAAAAAAAAAAAGCTCTCTCCTAGCCTTATCCTATGATCTACACAAATAACAAGATCTCTAGCTACAGAAACATGATGTCATTATCCACAACTGACTGGAAAGTTCCCTGGCACCATAAAAATAGAGAGAAGATGATGATGAGGATGAATAAGAAGATGGCGATGATGGTGAAGAAAAAGAAGAGAAGAGGAGGAGGAGGAGAAGAAGAAGAAGAAGAAGAAGAAGAAGAAGAAGAAGAAGAAGAAGAAGAAGAAGAAGAAGAAGAAGAACAACAACAACAACAACAACAACAACAACAACAACAACAACAACAACAACTGGTTTAGGGTTGTTTTGTTTGTTGTTTGTTTCTTATTTTATTTTTGTTTGATTTTGTTTTGTTGTTCTGTTTGGGGGGGGTTCTTTGTTTTCGTTCTTTTTGTACTTTTGTTATTACTGCCCTATTGTAATTTTTGTTTTTGTTTTGTTTGTTTTGCTTTGTTTTGTTACCCTTTTCTTCTAAAGGGAAATTTATAACACTTCGATGGACTATCCCTAGTTCCTTTTTTTTTTCTTTTCTTTTTCCATTTCTTTTTTTTAATATTTTTTTTGTTTGTTTGTTTTTGTTTTTGGGTCACACCCGGCAATGCTCAGGGGTTACTCCTGGCTATTCACTCAGAAGTCGCTCCTGGCAGGCACGGGGGACCATATGAGGAACCGAGGGATAGAAACGCGGTCCGTCCTAGATTAGCGCAGGCACCTTACCTTCAGTGCCACGTCCCGGCCCCCTTCTTTTTCCTTTTCTCCTTTTGCTTTTGTTTTTGATTTTTTTTCTTTTCCCTTATCTTTTTGTATATATCCAACAGAACCACATTACTGGAATTATCTTGTTTAGCCTCACAATTTTCTTTTTTTTAATTAATATATTTATTTAAGCACCATGATTGCAAATATGTTTGTAATTTGGTTTCAGTTATAAAAATGAACACTCACCCTTCACCAGTCCTACATTCTCACCACCAATGTTCCCCATCTCCCTCCTCTCCCACCCCCTGCCTGTATTTGAGACAGACATTCTACTTCTCTCAATCACTACCATTGTCATGATAGTTGTCAGTGTAGAAAACAGGTTTCTCTCTCTTGCTCTCTTCTCATTCTCTCCACATGAATATACATACATACAATACACATATGTCACAACTGTTAAAATCAAGTTTGTTGATTTTATTATACAAATTTACTATATCTGACTAGTATTTTGCCACCCTTTCCAGTTTATGCTAATATTATGTCAAAATTTCTTATTTTTAGTATCTTGATTATTTTGTTGGTTTTTCTCTATGTAGCAGGACAGTAGTTGAACATGCTTTAGCCATCTGGTTGCTGAAGTACATTCAACCTACTCAGAGAGTTGGTCCCCCTGCTTGTTTCATCAGGAGTCTGCCATCTTCTAGAGCTAGGACTCATTCTGAGAAATATTTTCCCTTTGTACTTCAGGTGTGAGGGAGTAGTAATATCCCATTGTTTCTTGTTGTTAGATACTTCATCATGTCCTCTGCTCCTTCAACTTTCTGAATTCTTTTGTAAAGTGTCCGTCCCTTCATTTCTCATTCACTAACCCCATTAAGATTGATATCTGGAGCCAGAGAGATAGCACAGCAGTAGGCCATTTGTCTTTTTTTTTTATTTTATTTAAACACCTTGATTACATACATGATTGTGTTTGAGTTTCAGTCACGTAAAGAAAACCACCCATCACCAGTGCAACATTCCCATCACCAATGTCCCAAATCTCCCTCCTCCCCACCCAAACCCCGCCTGTACTCTAGACAGGCTTTCTATTTCCCTCATAGTTTCTCATTGTTAGGATAGTTCAAAATGTAGTTATTTCTCTAACTAAACTCATTCCTCTTTATGGTGAGCTTCATGAGGTGAGCTGTAACTTCCAGCCCTCCTCTCTTTTGTGTCTGAAAATAATTATTTCAAGAAACTGTGGTACATATACACAATGGAATATTATGCATCATCAGGAGAGATGAAGTCATGACATTTTCCTATTCATGGATGTACATGGAATCCATTATGCTGAGTGAAATAAGTCAGAGAGAGAAAGACGCAGAATGGTCTCACTCATCTAGGGTTTTAAGAAAAATTAAAGACATTCTTGCAATAACAATTTTCAGGCCATTTGTCTTGCATGCAGCTGACTCATGGACGAACCCAGGTTCTATTCCCACATTCTCATATACTCCCCTGAGCCTGGTAGAGTGATTTCTGAACTCAGAACCAGGAGTAACCCTGAGTGCCACCAAGTGTCACACCCCCCCAAAAGAAAAAAGATTGGTATCTGTTTCTTGTCAAGGCTCTGACTGCATTTTCCATTCAATCCATATTGAAGTCCAGTCACTTTTGATTTCAATATTATATTGTCAAGGTCATCTACCACATTTTGTATTTGATAAATTTCTTTATGTATTAATGGGTTTTGTTCAAGCATTATGTTGTCTGGGGATAACTTGTAAACTCTTAATTTTAATGTGCAGTTATTTCAGGTAGTTTTTCTTATTATATCTCATTTTTCAAATTTTTCTATAGTTTCATTTTGAAGTGTCTATTTAAGGAACTTTATTATACATTATTATTATGCATTTTATTATACATTATTTTTATATTGTATTGTTGTTGTTTGGGGGGCACATGCAGTGGCACTCAGGGATTACTCCTGTTTCTGCACTCAAAAATTACTTCTTGGCAGGATAATATATGAGTTGTTGGGGATTGAACCAGGCTCAGCCACATATAAACCAAGTATCCTATACGATGCACCATCTCTCATCCCCTAGGAATATTAAAATATTTTAATATTTTAAAATTAAAATACTTTAATTTTAAAGGAGCCAAACTCAGTAGTGCTGAGGGTCATTGTTTGTGATGCTTGATCCAGTTTTGCAATCAGCCTCACAATTTGAGGGAGAATAATGGATGGCACCAAGACCAGACAGTCGAATAAAATAAATAAAAAATGATCAGTCTTGAACACCAAACCCATATTCAACTACAAAAGAATCAGTATTTAATGTGCAACAAGCTGTACGAGTGGGAAACAAGTACACTAGCATTATGGTGGGTAGAGGAGGGAGATATGGGATGCATGCTGGGAACAAGGGTGGAGGGAAGACAACACTAGTGTTGGGAATACCCCTCATTCATTGTCACTATGTGCCTTAAATATTTCTGTGAAATAATTGTAATTCACTTTGACCACAATAAAAATTTTAAAAATATCACACACCCTGTTGTAACACTCTGCTTTCCCCAATCCCCTTACCCTATTTTCACTAAACGCAGAAGCACACACCCTGGTGTGCAAGCCCCTCTCAACTGCTACCTGATTTTCAAGCACAGGGTCCACACCCTATTCTCCCCTAATATAAATATCCTTTTCCCAGCTGAAATAAGTGGAATTACTCTTCAGAAGTGGCTGGTGGATGCTTCTTTGTGAGTGCTCTACTATCTGAGATCTGACTTCAATGGTGGGTGGTTTCTACATCCAGTGACTGTGACCTCACCAGCAACTCTGACCTCACTAGTGACTTCTACAGCTTGGGATCTGAGCTCATCAGCTTCATTTACAGAAAGTTATATAGTGAATAAGATATTTGGCTTGCTCTCAGATGACCAGGGTGCAATTCTATATATGGTTCCTCAAGCCCCACCCAAGTTATTTCTAAGCATAGAGCTAGAAGTAAGCCCTGAACACTACCAGGTATGGCCCAAAAATTAAATAAATAAATATATAAATAAAGGAACAACAATTATACGATTTTACTACAATGACTTGTTTAATTATCACAGTAATAAAACTTCTTTTCACAAATATAAGGAAGTGATTTAGAACAATAAGTAGCAGTTATCGATGATGATTTGAAGTATCCACAATTTGCACCAGGTGGAGATTTCTGTTTTAAATCCCTGCATCAAAGAGCATATTTAATTTAGAAAGTCAATCATAAATTAGAAATTATCACAAATTTAAAATAACAGTTTAATTATTCTAATAGGCATACATATCTTTGATATAGAGCTGCAAAGATTTCAAATGTAATTTTATTTTAAAATTAATGTAAATGTAAACTGCTGAAAATGGGACAAGAAAGAGAAAGTAAAATATAACATGTATACTGTTTAGATATGTACATTTTAAAAAATATTCCTATAAAATACATGAAGTCTCTGAAATACATTTTATGTGACATTTTATAGTCAAAAGAAAAATATGTTGTTTCCTATGGCTCAAATGACTTTTTATAGAGCATTTTTCTTCAAAGATAGCATGGAAGACACTTGTATAAACTGCAAGAATCAGTCTTGTCCAAAAGACCATTTGTTACCCACATCAAAAAGTTAAAAAAAAATGTTGTGAAATTAAGCCAAACCATAGAGAACAATGAGTTTCATTTACCAGGATAAGTTACAAAAAATGGATTCCAGAGTTACATGACTTTCCTCCAACTGTAGATTATCCAATGTAATTTTATTTATTTCCTAATTTATTTATTTTTGGTTTGGGAGCCACATCTGGCAGCACTCAGGGATCCCATCAGGTGAGTTCAGGGCAACACATAGAGTCCCAGGAATTCAGGTCAGCCAAATACAAAGCAAATCCCCTACCATCTGTACTATCACTCTGGACCCAAACTAATTTAATTTGACTATTTTATATATATACACAATCCTACATCATGGTATCTTACCTACTACTATGTTACTGTTACTAGTAATGCTACTAGAAGGCTGTATGTTAAGTAGCATATATGTTGCTAGTTTAAGTTGTGTGCTAAACTCATTGAGCTGAAGAGACTGACCTGACCACTAATCTATAGCTCCTACCACCAAACACCAAAGATGTTTTGTGATTCAGCAGTAATTAAAACCATGGCAACACACTTATAACATGTATTATCTGATATGCTTATTTTATCATTAGCTATCCTCCCATCATCACTCAGTCACTGTATTCATAGGAACCTGGCATGTTTCCTTTTTTTGCACTATTATAGCATCTAATCTATCAGAATGTAGGAAATATTGTGAATATGCAACAAACAACAAGGTAATAGCCATTTGGTCACATATTGTCCCAAATATTATTTCAGTTCATTGTAACATGATTATTTTTCATTTCTATAGTATCATCCTGGACTATACCAATACATATGAGCTAACATACTAAGGAGAGAACTAGCAGGGATTTTTTTAGGTATTTTTGCAAAAGAACTTATGGGAGATATATTAATTAAAATATAAGATATTTTATAGTTTTAATAGAATCTTTCAGAAATAAATCTTTTTAAATTTGTATGGAACCTGTAAAGTACTGAGAGAATTGGGTTTAGATATATGTCTTCCCTCATTATTTTATGTTTCTCTTTTACCTATACCTATTAGCAGAATAGTATTTTCAAATATATGAGAAAAATTCTGAAAGTAGAATATTATTTTGCCATGTTTGAAGAAGGTTCTTCCACTAAAAAATAAACTAGAAAATAATGCCCTTCAGGTATGAATAACTGGGTTTCTGTGTCTTCCATTTGGCTTTCTAAGTTTTGTCCAAATGATATGTTAGGGTTATTTAGGACTTGAAGAATCTTTCTTAATCTTGATGATATCTCTAGTTCATTTATTTAGGGGAAATCAAGCATGATGACAAAAACCTACAGATTCCGAGCAAGGTCTGAGCCATCCAGCCACAACCAGGGTTGCCGAGTGCTGCTTTTATGTAATCCAGTCCAATGATTGTAGTTGATTCTTGATTGAATAAAGCTCTGTGGAAAATTAGAAATGTTTGTATCATTTCTAATAGTAATATAATTTTATACCTAAGGAAGTCTCTAATAATTAAATATCAGTCATATTTATCTCCAAACTTATCAATCATAGAGAAGAATAGGAATTCATCTTCCCTTGAAAGTATAACCCAACCAAATATCAGTGGTGCAAGCAAAGATCTCAGCTATGTTCAATTGCCACCATTAGACTGTTCATATCATTGAAGGTGCTTACTAAATTGCGATGACTCACATACAGTGAAAATCACAGTCATCCTACAGAAGCTACAGCAAAGGTATTTCTCTATTTAAGTAATTATTCTCTCAGGTCTGTAATAATTGTATCCAATTTTGTCCAGGTAACTCTGCACCATTAAATTATAATTATTTTAAATAAAATCAGATAAATTATATTAGAAGTAAATTTCAATGCCTTTTTTTAACTCACTACAAACAAATATCCCATCATCACCAATTCAGTATTAACAAATAAACATACCTGCTCTTCTTTGTCATCAATCTTAATGAGACTAGATTCGTGTTGTTGGCAAAATTTCTTACTGTCATCCCAACTGGCCTCTTTTCTAGAAATGTAATAACAGTTTTTGACACAGCAAGACCAGTTTTCAGGACTCTTATCAACAGATGAAGTTTGTTTATCTTGAAAACAAAAGTCACACATTCTCAGACCATTGATTTTTATTAAACCTGTAATATTTATCATTTAATTTACTTCATTTATTACTTCATATTATATTCCCTAAGTCCTAAAATTTTGTTGTGATAGCTATTCTGACATATTCTGAAGACAAGAGTATAGTTGATGCAGACTGTCTTTGACAAACCCAAATTATTGCTAATTTTTCAATAGAAAACTATAATTCTGAAGTTCAAATTGACTTCAGAGACAAGGACAGGTTTCCTAAGTGAATATATAAGAATAGAGAAATTTCAAAGTATCTACAAATAGAAAAATACCCATCAGAAACATAAATGCCAAGATATGTCAAAATCACTAGATAATAGGAGTCTCTTATTATGTGACTATTAAACACACAATTATAAAAAAACAAAATATGTTTAATTCAAAAATATTAGTCTAAAGTGTGATTGGATTTAAATATTTTAGATTATAAGTTAAGATGGGACAGAATGGAGTCATTTCAGGATGTGGGGGAAATCAGTAAACTGTCAGTTTAAGTACTAAAAACGCACCTGTGAATATGGGCAAAGTTGTGTGATCTTCAGCCTCTGGTGAGAAAATATTATTTCCTTTTGGGCTTGGCACTTTTTCACAATGACATGAGGACCTCTGAAAAACTTCAATCCACAATATAGTATCATGGCCAGAAATGAATGACTTAATTAGATCACTTTATTGTTCCTATTTATTTAAACTGAATCACGGGGCCCTGGAGATAGCATGGAGGTAAGGCGTTTGCCTTTCATGCAGAAGGTCATCGGTTCGAATTCCGGTGCCCCATATGGTTCCCCGTGCCTGCCAGGAGCAATTTCTGAGCACGAAGCCAGGAGTAACCCCTGAGCACTGCCGGTGTGACCCAAAAAAACAAAAAAAACAAAAACAAAAACAAAAAAACAAAAAAAAAATAAACTGAATCACACAGTAATTATTATTGCCTGAATTGAAACTACTGTACAGGGAAAGTAGATGAATGGGAGATGGCATGCCTTAACCTCCTTGTATGAGAACTTGGATTTTTAGCATACCCAATAAATGATGAGTACAGTCATAAAAGTATGGTTAATATATTTTAAATTTCAAAATTAATGGATCTTTTGATTTTAAATTATTTTATTTGTGAAACATGATAGAAAAGCTAGAAGGTACCCGAAAATGACATGTGAACAACTTAAGGTATCCAGTAAAATACATTTTGAAATAGACTCGCTACATATTATTCTCTTATATATGTAAAGTATCAAACATATATTATAAAAATATATAAAGAATATAAATAAAGAATATAATTACTTATTTTCATTATTCCACTCTATTATTTGCATCCAACCATAAATTATCTTTTGAAAATAATTTGGCTTTACATTTAGTATATTTCATAATTAATTTGGTAAATGTGCATTCAAGAAAGAGCTCAGGATGAGTTACTTTGAATGTGGATTAAAATAAAGTTAAAGGTCTCATAAAAACCTCAAGACTTCTAAAAATGCAATGGAAAAATATGAAAACCTGAGTGTGTGGCTCTTTAAGTGTGTGAACATTTAAAAAATACACAGGAGGTTCATTGCACAACTTTGAATTTTTACTCCAGTTCTGCAAGCATATAACATCTTTCATCTTTCAGTCAAATTCAGTGTCCGATGGCAAAAAAAAAAAAAAAAAAAAAAAAAAAAAAAAAAAAAAAAAAAAAAAAAAAAAAAAAAAAAAAAAAAAAAAAACACTAAAAACATGAAAGTTTAGTCTCTTAGATGCTTCAATTGGAATTAATAAGCTATTCTTACATTCCAACAAAGTCATTCTGATACTCACATTCTGAACCTGAGTTAAAGACACATATGCTACTGTTTCATTAATTTTCTTTATTCAACTTATTCACTTAGTGGAGAATTCTAGAAGAACCTCAAAAAATCTTAATTTACTGATTAATCCCAGTCTGAACATACAGATGAAAATCATCATTTACTCTCCTCCTCAAAATTCTAAATGGCAGATGATAAAAACATCATACAATTCTAACTAGCCAGTTGAATGCTGGCTCAGAAGTTTAACACTTTAATTTTTAATCTTAACTCAATGTTCTAAAAAATAATGTGTTATTGCTACTCACACATATATCCCAAGGTTATGGTTGACAGCAGAAGAAAAAAACATGAAACTCCTAGACTTACTACAATGATATGCCATGGAAACTCTGCACAAGAGAAAAAAAAGAAACAGTAATAATTAAACTGAAACCCAACTACAAATGTGCTTATAATCATGGTGCTTAAATATTTATATTTAAAAAAAAGAATTGACAGAACTGAATTCTCAGAATTTTAACTTGTCAAGCTTTTTTTTTATCACTAATTGCTGTCACTTGATGATACATATGGGGTCATGAAACAAACTTCTAGAGTCTTAAATTAATATTTCACGGCAAGATTAAGAGTATAATTGGTGGTGGGAATGTTGCACTGGTGAAGGGGAATGTTCTTTACATGGCTGTAATCATAGAACTATAATCATATTTGTAATCACAGTGTTTAAATAAAGATAATTATTAAAAAAATAAAAATAAAAAATAAAATAAAGAGTATAGTGAGGAGCCCATTAACCTTGCACAAGGCCAGTCAAGGTGGTTCCCTTAGCCTCACCATGAGTAATTCATTAGTGTAGAGTCAGTCACTCTCCTGAACACTGCGTGTGGTCCCGCGAAAAATCCCAAGAAAATAAAAAATAAAATTAATTTTTCTGCAATTTCTAATCTAATTTATTACTAAGTTAAGAATACTACTTGATAATAGCAAAATAGATATATAATATCACTTATGTATAAACATAATTATCAACTTTTATATTTTAATTTGATATTAGATTAGATTAGTCTCAAAAGTCAGGAATATAGAAAATCATGACCTTTCTTTCTGCGAGCTGAGAACCTTTCGTCTTTAGGTTTCTTTGATTTGTGAAATTTCAGTTCCGTGTAAAACACTCTTTCATCACTCATTTCTGAGACTTTCATGAAAAAAAAGAACAAGAAGAACTTTATATAATGCTTTACAAGATATAACCACCAATTCCTCTTTTGGATATCTATCCCCAGAACAGAAAAACATTCATCAAAAAGGATGTATGCACACCGCTATTCATTGCAGCATTCAGTACAATAGGCAAGACTTGGAACCAACCTAGATGTCCAACAACACACAAGTGGATCATGCAGATGTGGTACATATATACAATGGAATATTACATAGCTGTAAGGAATGATGCAATTTACAGCTACATGGGTGGAACTGAAAGGTATTGTGTTAAATGAAATAATCCAGAACAAGAATAAATATAGAATGATACTTACTTATATGCAGTATTTAAAATAACTGTATGAAGAAATGCAATGGTCTAATAGGAGTTGTCTTGAACAACCTTGATCCCAGTGTATAGCGAGAAGGAAAGAAACTGAGTGGGAGAGGAGGAACACAAATATGAAAGGATGGGGACCAGGGGTCAAGCAATCTCAGGTGCATTGGTAGTGGTTAAAAAAGAAAGTAACTAAATATCCAAGCTAAAGTCAACAACAATGGACTCAAGAAACTCAAACTTTAACTATCTAAATTTAAAATGGGCCTGTTATACTGACAGGCTGGGTGATAAGTGGTAGTATTGAATGCACTTAGGGAGTATTGGTGGAGGTTGGTGGACACTGATTCATTGTATAACTGAAACCCAACTTTGAAAATCACAATGGTTTCAATAAAGTTAATTTAAAATTATTTTAATAATATCTTAATAAAAATAATATATTTTAATAAAAAGATAAAATTTATATCATTAAAATTTAAACATTTCTTAGGAAGTAATAGATAATTATTAATCATGGTCAATTAAAATTGTTTAGCAACCATTTATCAGAAAATACCTGAAATAGGTTTACATACTTAAAGCAAAATATGGTATATGATGTATATAGATTGATATAACTAAAGTTCAAGTGTGTCTTTATTCATTTATGCTTATCCCAAAATTCTACTGTTTAGCTACACCAGGCTCTTATAAACAAATCCACATAAATATTATTATTCTATCTAAAACTAAGCTAACCCGGGTTTGATCTCTGATACCACATATGAAACCAAGGAGCAATTCTTGAATACAGAGGAAGGAGAAAGTCCTGAGCACCAATGAGTATGTCCCCAAAACAAAACAAAATAAAAATAAAATATAGTAGATAAGCCTTACTTAAGAAAGCATTTTGTAAAAAAAAAAAGAAAAAGAAAAAAAAGAAAGCATTTTGTTACTTTTGAATAATTATGAAGAAATTAAAATAGATAGCTATTGTTCCTAAATTTTTGAACCTAAGGAGATTAGATATCAACAGAACAGAATTATTTCATAAATTGGTAATTTGAGAAAGTTTGCATTAAACCTCATAAAATTATTTATTTAATATACATCAAATAATGTGAAAATTTACTGATACATCCCTATTTGTTTTATAATGAAATTGAAAGCCACATACTAGATTTTATATCAAATCTTACCCTATACTCAAATATCTTTTTGCTAAACTAGTTTTAATTTAGTTTTAATGTAAAATTTCTATAACAAAATAATAAGAAAACATAATTACAAATATTACACTTGATATTTATAGAAAAATAAGTATCATAAAATTTGGAGGCTAATGAAGTAATTTGTTTGAATAATTCACTGATACCAGAAAAGCATTGTATACATTAAAAAGAAGTAAAATTTTTATGTTGTTTTGAAAAATAACACCAAAAATCTGAGTACTCAAAAATCATTTTGTACATAATAAACATAAAATCCATTCTCATTCTTATCTATTCCTGTCTTTACTAATAGGATAAAGTTAACATGTAACATTCATAAACATGGTTACCAACACCAGCTCTTTCTACAACTATCCCAAACTGCCTGAACTTTCTTCATAGTTTCACATAGCAAATTCTATTTAATTCCTCTTTGCCCAATAGTGTAACAACAGAATCTTGGGTTGCACATCCACTCTTACTAATAGTACCTGTATGTATCCTGGGAATTTCACAGCTGGAGCACAGGCCTGTCAAGAGCACAGTAGGACGTGCTGTTCTGCTGGAGTGTGCTCTGCTCTCACAGTAGGAGGAAATTAGTCTGATGACTGTACCTTAGAGACAATGTGTCAAAAAAAGTCTGAGAGCATATGACAGTCAACGACTCACACAGAAAGTTTCCACTGCTATAACAGCATCTCATTAATAATCCACAACTATTTAAATACGCACAACATATGGGAAAACAGGTAAATACAAGTTGTATTTATAAATGTTGGCCTGTAGTTTTAGCAAATATCTCCAGGGTACATAGATGCAAGATGAGTTTGAATGAATATAATTATAAAAGTATTACTTAAATGCATGCAATATAAATACACAAAATACAATGCAAAAATAAACACATGCAACTAAGGATATGTAGACTAACTCCAACTATCCTCTTACCTCAAATTATCTTAAAAAGTAGACTCGATAAATGTGAATTATGGCAAAAGCAAAGAAAAGCATAATATGTTGAGTAAGTTTGAACATAGTCATTTTAAAGCATCAAAGCCAAAATCATCTACCCTTAGTAATTAATATCCTGAATATTTCCTTGATTTGCATACCTAAAGAAATTATTAATGTTCTAGTACTTTAAAAAATCCTCTCTAATATGAAAAGTTACCATCTGAAATAAAATCTGTGTCAGCTACAATGCAAATAGTTTTAAAAACACTTTTCTTTTTAAAAATATCTTTATTTAAGCACCATCATTAGAATCATGTTTGTAGTTGGGTTTCAATCATAAAAAGTACACAACCTTTCACCAATGCAACCTTCCCTCAACCAATGTTCCCATCTTTCTCCTCCCACACCCTCTGCCTGTCTTTGAGATAGGCATTTTATTTCTCTCACCATTGTCACTACAATTGTTGGTGTATTTTTCTAATTAGACTCATTAATCTTTGTGAAAAGCTTCATATAATGAGCTGGTCTTTCCACCAGTTCTCATCTCTATGGTCTCTGAGTATTATTACCATAGTGACTTTTATTTTTTTTAATCCCAAAATGACATCAGTTTTGCTGACAACTGCATAGTATTCCATTGAGTATATGTGTCACAGTTTATTTAGCCACTGGTCTGTTGTTGGGCACCTGGTTGTTTCCAGATTCTGGCTATTGTAAATAGAACTGTAATGAACATAGGTGTGCAGAGGGCTATTTTTTTTATTGTTTTTGTGTTCTTGTGGTATATCCCTGGGAGTGTTGTCTGGATAATATGGAAACTCATTTTCCAGTTATTTGAGGAAATATCTTGTTTAAAGAAAAGTAGGCAGCAGAATATTGGATTCAGATTCAGATTTTTGATCCATGTTGTCACTCTGTGTCTCTTTCTTAACTGGTGCATTTAGTCCACTGACATTGAGGAAGACTTTTGTCATGGTATTTAGTGTCATCTTTATTTAGGAGTTTAATGTGTCTCTTTGTCTGTCTTGTCTTAAAGTAGACTACCAGTTTTTCTTTTAATAGAAAAACTGTCAGTTTTGAATCTATAAAGTATTTGAGCTTTTGTTTATATGTATGCTTCCTTCAAACCTGAATGTGAGTCTGGCTGGATGAAGTATTCTAAGCGAAATACTAATTTCATGGAATTTTTTCATGGGATCCCACCACTGCCTTTGGGCCTTGAGGGCTTCTTGTGACATGTAAATATTAAAGATACTCTTTTGAATTTAATTTTCCTTCTATTAATCAGCAAAGAGAACACCTCTTTTTATTCTTCGATGTACATTATAGTTTTGGGTCTAATATCAAGATCTTCAATCAATTTTGCTTTGACCTTTGTGCATAGTGTTAAAGAGAGGTGTGAGTTCACCATTTTTGCATGTGGCTGACCAGATGCCCAAATACCACTTATTAAAGTGATGTTCCTGCTCTATATTGTTTTTCCTGCCCTTTTATCAAAGTTTAATTGATTGTATGTCTGGGGATCATTCTCTGAATACACAAGTCTATTCTATTGATCTGAGGGTCTATTATTCTCAACCATACTGTTTTAATGATTATTACTCTGGAATACAACATCCAGCATCCCCTATGGTCCCCGTGCCTGCCAGGAGCTATTTCTGAGCAGATAGCCAGGAGTAACCCCTGAGCACTGCCGGCTGTGGCCCCAAAACCAAAAATAAATAAATAAATAAATAAAAATCAGGGGTCATTTTATATGCCAGAATACAGCTTGCTGAAACTTAATCCAGCTTCAGGAATAATAAATAAAGTTGGGGAAAGTGATGTCTCTCATCTTCTTTTTCCTATGGGTTGCTTCAGTTAATTTTAGGCATTTATTGTTGTACATGAATTTCAGGAGTGTTTGGTCCACTTCTTGAAGTATGTCATGGGTATCCTTAGAGGAACTGTATTAAATCTTTATAATGTTTAAGAGTATTGCCATTTTAATTATGTTAATCCTCCCAATTCATGAATAGGATATTTGTCTCCATTTCCATGTGCCCTCTTTCATTTCTCAAAGCAGTGTTTAGTAGTTTTCTTTGTATAGATTTTACTTCTTTAGTTAAGTCCAAGGTATTTGAGTATCTTTTATGAATGGGATTGTGATTTTTTTTTGTTTGTTTTTTTCTTTTGTTTTGTTTTGGGGCCACACCAAAAGCAGGAGTTACTCCTGGCTATGTGCTCAGAAATCGTTTCTGCCTTGGGGGACCATATAGGACGCCAGGGATCAAACCTAGGTCTGTCATGGGTCTGCTGCGTGCAAGGCAAATGCCCTGCCTGCAAATGCTTTGGCCCCTTGGGATTGTTTTCTTAAGGTCCTTGTTTTCCTAAGGTCCATTTCATCTCTCTCATTATTTGTGTATAAGAAGGCCATTGAGTTTTTGGTGTTAATTTTGTAGCATGCCACTTCACTATATGAATCTATAACTTCTAGAATGTCTTTTGATAGTCTTTAAGGTTTTCTAATTATAGGATCACATCATTTGCAAACAGTGAAAACTTTTCTTTTTCCTTTCCTATCTGAATTCTCCTGATATCTTTTTCTTGCCTAATTGCTATGGTAAGTACTCCCAATACTATGTAAAATAGGAGGGGAGAATGTGCAGCATTGTCTTATACCAAATTTTAGAGGAAAGGATTTAATTTGTCCCCATTAAGTATAATATTTGCCATTGGTTTGTGGTTGGTGGCCTTGACTATATTGAGAAAAGTTCCTTAAATTTCTATCTTGTTGAGTTTTTTTATCATATATTGGCATTAAACCCTATCAAATGCTTTCTCTGCATATATTGATAATATCATATGGTTTTTATTTTTATATTTTGTTTATGTGGCATATTATGTTGATTTGTCTATGCATGTTAAAACATCCTTGTATCTCTGGAATGAAACCTAGTTAGTCATGGTGTATGACCTACTTGATTAGACATTAGATCCTCTTTGCTAGAATTTTGTTGAAGACCTTTGCATCTGTTGACATTAATGATATTGGTTTATAGTTTTCTTTGGTTTGGTACCATATTTTCCAGCATATAAGACGACTTTTAACCCATGAAAAACTTTTTAAAAGTCAGGGACCTGGCCGGAGAGATAGCACAGCAGCGTTTGCCTCGCAAGCAACAGATCCAGGACCTAATGTAGTTGGTTCGAATCCCAGCATCCCATATGGTCCCCGTGCCTGCCAGGAGTTATTTCTGAGCAGATAACCAGGAGTAACCCCTGAGCACTGCCGGCTGTGGCCCCAAAACCAAAAATAAATAAATAAATAAATAAATAAATAAAAATCAGGGGCCATTTTATATGCCAGAATACAGCTTGCTGAAACTTAATCCAGCTTCAGGAATAAGTGATTCGTCCCCCTCTTACTGTCTAAAAGTTTATGTCATCTGATATTAATATGGCAACTCCAGCTTTTTTAAGGGAGTTGTTTACTTGGATAAGTTGTTTACTGTTGATTTAACTATAAATTATAAACATAAGGTTCTTTTTTTTGAGTGGTGCCTCAAATCCCTTCAGCTGGTGGATCTGAAGATACAGGATATTGGCAGAGAAATAATTCACAAGCAGTCAAAGTTTCATCAGATTCAGCTCACATTATTTCTTTTTTATTAATATCTTTATTTAAACACCTTGAATATAAATATGATTGTAGTTGGATTTCAGTCTTGTAAAGAACACCCCCCTTCACCAGTGCAACATTCTCACCACCAATGTCCCAAATGTCCCTCTTTCCTACCCCACCCTCACCTGTACTCTACTCAGAGCTCACATTATTTGATGGCTTTTCTCCTTCATGAGCCTCTGCTCCATGTCTGTGTTTTTTTTCCTCAGGAGCTCTATCTGTCTCCTTTTCTTTTACTCCTCTCCCTTCCCCCAGACAGACTTTCATAATTTTCATTCAAAATCACCTGCTCATTATAGGTGTGGGTGCAATTGAACAGCCAGGTGAAATTAACATCTCAAAAGGAAGCTTAGGTAAGGCATTGGGGAAGGGATACCCCACATTTTCCACCTCTTTTATTTTATAAAAAAAAAAAAAAGGAGAGAGAGAAAAGTTACAAAAGTTTTGTTTTCCTGTTCTTCACCAGAGGCAGGAACTCCATGTCAGAACTTTAAAGCATCGAAGTTTAAATTGTATATAATTCCTCTCAAAACAATCAGTCTTATTTATGTCTTACACATATCACAAAAATTTTCCCTACACATCTCTAAGCATAAACATTAGAACTTTTCTGCAGATATACTTATAATTTGAAATTTCTTAGCATTGTACACCAATCACTGATAATAAGTCTAGGACATCAAGTTCCTTTCCAAAATCTTATCTAAACAAAATCACAAGAACATTTCTACAGATAATACAGTTCGAAAATAAGTTGCTACCTAAGATACACAATAAAATATCATAGCAATTGAAAAACATTCACTAAAATAACTGAGAACTGTTATAACATCATTATGCATTTTCCCAGAATTGTGTGAACTAATATTAAACCCCTAAAGTTAGATAGAAATTTTTCTGTTTACAGTAAGGCTTATAACAAAACAGTAAGATCCATACAGATAATACCCATTTTAACTAGCAAGATAATAACCAATGCAAATAGGGTCAAAAAATTAACCTGAATCAAAGTTAAAGTGCAAAAGGTTCGAAAAACAGTTTCTCCTCTGTTGGGCATTGGATGGGCTTGTGCTTTCAATCTTCAGCTTCTTCTGTTTGAGGCTGTTTTAGGTCATTTTCTGTTCCAGAGCCTGAATCTGGGTTGAGGAGAATCTGTTCCTCAGCCTCCTGCTGGTGCCCTTCCAATGGAGCTTTCTTTTAGGCTTCTTCCCAATCAGTGACCTCTACAAATTTAGAGGGTTGAGTTCTCCACAAAGCACACTTGATAAAGAAATCTCGGGACTTTGGCCTTTAAGGGGTGCTTCAAGTTTTTGGCCATCCGCCTTTCACTGCTGCTTTTGTCTCATCTTAAAGGGGTTCCTGCCATGTGTTCTACGTTCTCAGTCCAGTTCAAGAAAGCCATGATTAGCCACCACCAAAGAGTCAAGGCACTCAACATCGCTGAGCTCTTCTCATGTTCTCCGGTCCTGTGTCCGTGTTCAAGTGCTAGTTGTTGATTTAAAATATAACATATAAAGCATAAAGTCCACGTGTAGGGTGAAGCCATCCTAGGCACCACACTTTCCCTGTCATCTTGGTGGGTCAAAAGATGCAGGATATCAGTGGAGAGATAATTTGAAAACAGTTAGTTAAAGTTTCATTGGAGTCAGCTCACATTATTTCATGTTTTGTTTCCTCCGTGAGCCACTGCACCATATCTGTTCAGGGGTCTCAAACTTACAACATTTCGTGGCGCTGCCCTAGAGGAATCTTTTTTTGTTTTGCTTTGTTTTAGTTGTTTGGGTCACACCTCCCCAATGTTCAAAGCTTACTACTGACTTTGCACACAAGGATAACCCCGACTTTGCCTCTTGCGGCCCCCAGGTAAATTGAGTTTGAGACTCCTGGTTTAACCCATGTCTTTGAGGAGCTTGGTCTGTCTCCCTGACTGCTGCTCCACTCCCTTCCTTTAGGCAACTTTTGTAAACTTTGTTCAAAATTACCTGCTCATTGCAGGTGTGGAAGGGTCTGACCATTCAGTTGGGATTAACATCTCAAAAGGAAATTTTGGTGAGGGCGTGGGGGAAAAGAATACCCAATAGATGATTATCCTCCAATCATTAATTTTGAGTCCATGTTATTCTTGACTATTCAGTTGTGCTTCTTCTAGGCAGCAGAATATTGGATTCAGATTTTGAGCCATGTTGCCACTCTGTGTCTCTTTCTTATCTGGTGCATTTAGTCCACTGACATTGAGGAAGACTTTTGTCATGGTATTTAGTGTCATCTTTATTTAGGAGTTTAATACGTCTCTTTGTCTTGTCTTAAAGTAGACTGCCAGTTTTTCTTTTAATAGAAAAACTGTCAGTTTTGAATCTATAAAGTATTTGAGCTTTTGTTTATATGTATGCTTCCTTCAAACCTGAATGTGAGTCTGGCTGGATGAAGTATTCTAAGCGAAATACTAATTTCATGGAATTTTTTCATGGGATCCCACCACTGCCTTTGGGCCTTGAGGGCTTCTTGTGACATGTAAATATTAAAGATACTCCTTTGAATTAAATTTTCCTTCTATTAATCAGCAAAGAGAACACCTCTTTTTTATTCAACAAAGAAGAATTACACATATATTCAGGAATGTTAGACATTCAGATAACTATACTTTAGCATATTAGATATCTTAGATACTTTGGGATTAACAATAGCTGAATTTCTTTTTTTGTTGTTTTTTTTTGGGGGGGGGAGTACACCCATTGACATTCAGGGGTTACTCCTAGCTATGCACTCAGAAATCGCTCCTGTCTTGGGGGACTATATGGGACGCCGGTGGATCAAATCGCAGTCAGTCCTAGGCTAGCACTTGTCAGGTGAATGCCTTACCCCTGGCACGCTTGCGCCAGCACCAACAATAGCTGAATTTCTATGTGAACTATATAAGAAGTTAGTGCTCACATTAAAACTGTTGGGGGGTCTATGGAGAAAGGGAGAATAACTTTCTGAAAGTCTATACTTATACATTTTATTACTGGAATAAAATAGAACAGTTTTTTAAAAACAAAATATCTACCAAAATGAACACTTTAAGACAAAAAAATCTGAACAGCCCATTTGGTGCATTCCATGCTTTTCTAAATCATGAGGGTCCTCCATATTTCTTCTCTAAACTCCTTATCTGAGAGGCTAAATCGGTGGTGGCCATTTTTTGAGTCATCAGAGCTGCCATCTTCATTCTCTATGCATGTGTTTTTCCCCATTGTAATGTTTGTAGTGTGGTATTTTCTATGTGTTGTGCCAAGGTTCATTGACTAGGAGATGTGTGCAGCCACAAAGTAGAAATATATATATATATATATATATATATATATATATATATAGCCAGTGTACCCATAATCTTCATATAAATATATGTATATATATATGTCAATGAGATAAAGCAAATGAAATAACAAAATGGTCAGCTAGCAATGAGCATATTAAACCTATCAAATACATATTTTTCCTCTTCCTTTACATTTTTCTTTTTTAAATAATTTTACTCTCATTTATATAAAACATATATATTACAATCAACTATGTCAACTGTGTGGTATATACTTCTTAAATAAAATATTTTATAAAATATTAATTTGAGTGCTGGAGAAATAGTAGAGCAGGTAAGACTGGTGGCCAACCCATGTTCAATTCCCAGAACCTCATAAGGTTTTCAGAGCCCCATGAGGAATTCCTTGAGAACAAAACCAGTAATAATTCGTAGCTTACTTAGCCAGGTCTAGCCCAAAAGGAAAAAGAAAAAAGAAAAAATTTTTTAATAGTTGCGATAGCCTGATAATCATTGTCTCAATGTTATATTGTCTTGATTTTTATAGTGCTGTTACATATTTTATATGCATATTTTCTGAATTATTATTCCTCTTTGACCTAAACCTGATGCCAGGATGATAAACTCGTTAATATATTTGCGACATTTTTGCAGAAACTTGAGTCTGTTTTGTAGAAACAAGTTGCTAGCTCTGTACTCTAGTTCAAACTCATTCAGACTTTTCCTTGTAAGTTTATTTATCACAAATATTTGAGTTTAAAAATATAGCAAGAAGCAAAATGCCTTCCTCAGAGACAAGTCAGGAAGTCAGGATGAGGTGGGAGAGAAATGGGAGATGATATAAAGGTGTATGGTATAAATGTTGATGGTATAAAGGTTGTACTGGTTGCTGAAGAATGGTGTACTTCCTATATTAAATACAGCTATGAACAATTCTATAATTATGGTGCCTAATTAAAGCAGATAAAAATAAAAAATTAATAAAATAAAAATGAAATAGACTCCAAATGACAATTGCATAAATTTATTTGAAAATAGAAAAAAATGAATCTTTGAGCTATAAGCTTAAATAAAATAATTATATCAAGGCCAAGAAAAATATAGGGAGTAGAGTGAATATTTTTTTAATATGTGAGACCCCAGTTTGATCTCTGGCACAGTTTAGCCTCCAAAGCAATTCCAAGCATGCTCTGAAGGATCTAAGCACTTCCAGCATGTCCTTGGTAGTCCCTGACAATTTAGGGACCAAATAGTATAGTATCCTTGCATTTTTGCCAAAAATCACTTTGAATGACTTAATACCCTAGAGTATTATTTGTTCCCCAAAATAAACTTTATTAGACACAGATAGACATGAAATTATTAAGTTAGCATGATAGATAGTTCCCTCTTCAGTGGGATTACCAAAGAGATAGCCGGAGAGATAGCACAGGAGTAGGACGTTTGCCTTGCATGCAGAAGGATGGTGGTTGAATCCTGTTATCCTATATGGTCCCTGAGCCTGCCAGGGGCAATTTTCGAAGCATAAAGCCAGGAGTATCCCCTGAGCGCTGCTGGGTATTACCCAAAAGCAAAAAAAAAAAAAAAAAAAAAAAAAGAAGTTACTTGCTATACATAAAAACTTGATTCCTTCTTAATGAACAATCATCTTAAGACTGTTAACGTATTTACAGTACAAAATATGCATTTAAAAATAGCTTGCAAAGAGCAAGTTACCAATCATAGTTATTATATGAAAAAATAGTAAAATTTTCTGGGCTGGGAATTTGTTATATCTGCGATTTAAAATAAAAGTAGAACCCAAATAACTAGCACCTGAAAATTTAAAAACATTATAACTAGCATAAATGTCTTTTGGACATTGTCTCCAGAATATATCATCAATCTGCTAGCTATTTATTCTAGCATTTTTGCCCTTCTTTTTTTTTCAAAATACTTTTTACTGGAGGAACAAAACAGAGTAAGAAACTTACCATAAACAGCAGGGCAATACAGTTAAGACAAAAAAGGGAGTACTATAGTACTATGACAATGATAGTTGTAAATGATGTCTCTGGAAAAAAAAACAAAACTACAGTGCCTAAAAGGAGATAGACAGAGAAAAAAGGAAGAAGAAGAAAAAGAAGAAGAAGATTATAGTTATATTTTGACCTAAATTTCACAAGATTAGCTTTTCCTCATGTTTAATGCCATAAATTAAATTTTAAAGAAATTTTATCAATTTTATAGGAAATTTTATAGGGGTTAAATTTTATAGGAATCACTAATTTGTCCTGTTTCTCTTGCTTAAAATTATTTCTATATTATCTACATAATAATGGGAATATTCTTCAAATAAAATAACTAATACAGTGATGTTCATTCTCCAAATTAATAGAAAGTTAATTAATTAGAAAACAAATTAATAGAAAGACTTAAATGACCAAGATACACCATTTTTGTGAATATTTTATTACCAAAATAAGATTAATAGCACAGTGGTACAAAAGACCATGAAAGGAGAAATCCTTGGATGTTTCAACTGCAGATAAAGACAGATGATCTCAAAAGAGGTCTATTAGTAAAGATTAACTATTAAAGATATAATCTTATTTAATTTGCATATTTGACAGAGATTTATAATAATAAAAATAATACAAATCACAATGGAAGATTATCCTCTATTAGGAGCAATTCGTTATTGTCTTTTCTATGCAAAATCTGGATATACAGAAATAAGTTTAATAAATGTTAGCACAAATTAAATCTGTTTATATAAAGTGAGATTGCTGTAATAGTAAGATAAATAGTACAATGATAGGGAATTTGCCTTGCATAGGCCAAATCGGTTTGATCCTAAAATCTTGTATGTTTCTCTAAACACCTTCAAGAGTAATCTCTGAACATAGAACCATGTATAAGCAAATCCTGAGGACACTCAGGTTTGGCAAAAAAAAAAAAAAAATCTTAAAAATTGTGAAGAGAAGAATAACTTTAGTCAATTCCATACGTATTTGTGTGAAATATTAAATAATGAAACTAATTACTTTTAGAAATTTGTTTTATTATCAAGGTAATAAAACTTCTTTTTACAAATATAATGAATATGTCTACTACAATACGTAGCAGACATATATGATGACTTGATGAGTCCACATTCTTCACCACTTGAAGGTTTTATTTGTTGAAAATTGCTGCAGAAAAAATTTAATTTAGGTCATTTCTAACCAAATAAATTATCATAAACTAAAATTATATAAAAATTCATTCATTTTAAGTTATAAAATTAGTTGACAGATATATAGAGAGATGCAAGAATTTTAAATGTAATTCTATCTAAATCTAGTGGAAATATTTCTAATCAATTACTATTAATTTCAATTGGTTGAATTAATTCATTCCTATTAAGATCAATTAATATTAATTTCAAATAAATTAATAGCCATTTAATTCTAATTGGATATAGCAAAGGAGAAAAGAAGTAGATAAACATAAATGGAGATTTACATGACTTAAATGTGTACATTCTTATGAGATAAATGAAATCTTTAATAATGTCTTCATGTAATCAATTTTATGATACATTGAACTGGACAGAAATATATTTTAAGCTTCTTATTACTCATGAATTAGAATAGAACACACTATTTAATGCTAACATAGAAGGCAATAAATACAAATAAATTATAAGTGAAAATGCACCTCTTTCCAAAAGGCCAATTATCTTGCACACCAAATGATAAAAATTTCTATGATATTGAATAAAATCAATAAAACAATATTGGGGTTCAATGATATGTTTAAACTACAATAAATACAATAGTGTTGTGCAATTTCACTCCAAGTATAAGTAAATTAAGTCAACTAAAAATTTTCCCAAATGCTCTGCCTTTCCAAACACTTTTTGTCCTGTTTCAATGCTGTCGACTAAATAACATATAATTTACTCATTCAAGTCATTTACAAACTCACTGATCTGAATGAACAGGTTGACCTAACAATTCCATTTGAAATATTGACTTTCTTTTACCACCATACAGAAAAGATGCCTGTGGCTGATATCCCACTGTAGTGTCACCCCTGCGTTCAGGCAACTACCTAAGCCCTGCCCATTCCTGGGCGGGGCTTTGGGAACCGGATATTACATTTACTTTACCTGCAAACCCCGCTCATTTCCTGGGAGGGGTCTTGGAAGGGTATTTAGGTCTGGGGTCTCGGGCTTTCGGCCATTTTGCCTTCGCCCTTTTTACCTTTCCCTTTTGCCCGTTTGGATCCTGGCCAACATGTAGGTCAGAGGTGACATGGATGAATGAAGATGCAGGGCTAACTTAAATGGTAGGAGCCACATCTGATGTCTCAGGCTGAATAAAGATGTTATCTCTCATGGAGACTGCCTGTGAGTGAGATTTCTACCTGCTGCCCTCATGAACCTCCAAATCCGCCGGTTAGTGGGGGCTGAAGCCACATAACCTGGAATGGCAAACCAAGGCCCTCATCTCCATCCAAGCACCATCCTAAGAGATGATTTTCTTTATCCCACCATCACAAATTGATTCATAGAAGCAAGTCATATTATCAATTTTATTCATTGTTATAGCCTCTACGATAATAATAGAGCATGAAATACTTTGGACATTAAAAAATATAAACTATTTCTCATATATTTTTCTCACCATTATCTAGTTTTATTTAGAATTTTTCTTCATTTCTAAAGGAGCTTCATATACATTAAAAAGTAAATTTATATTGATTTACTAATTATATACCAGGGGTTTCCTGGGCATATACATACCATTTTAGAAATATATTAAATACCATGCCAAATATTCAAAATTAAAAAACTAATTATTTACTTCTACTTTTTCCACTATGGAGTATCCTGTGTTCTCTATTGAACACATATTCCTCTGTTTGTCACCCCTCATATATTTCTATGTCAATTTCTTTCAATATTTTTAAATATTTTACTTAGCTAAAATAAATTATTTACTCAGAAATAGATTGTTTTAACTGATAATGACTCCAAGTAAATAGCTACAACTTTCACTTAGACCTAGAACTGGCTATTTACTCTATCCACATTTGTTTGGTCTCATTATATTCCTCCTCTTTCCTCTATCCACATTTGTTAAAAGCACTAGTACCTTAGAACAAATAAGAGAATATTCTTGATAATATTTTCAAAGTAACACATGACTTCAGAGTGCTTGACATATCCTCCATTAAAGGACATGAGAGAAAACCATGCTCTTCAAACCTGATTTGAAGATTTCAGATGACTTGCAACTGTTACTCTTTGAAAGTGATATTGAATGTTACTAAAGATATACCTCAGATATCAAAATCTTGCCTAATCTTAAAGAGAATTTCTTTTTCTCTTTTTGTTTTGGTTTTGGTTTTTGGGCCCCACCCAGTGACGTTCAGGAGTTACTCGTGGCTATGCGCTTAGAAATTGCTCCTGACTTGGGGGACCATATGGGATGTCTGGGATCAAACTAGGTCAGTCTTGCATCGGCCACCTGTGAGGCAAATGCCCTACCGTTGTGCTTGCTCCAGCCCCTTAAAGAGAATTTCTGTGTAAGTTAATAAGAATTAAAATGTGAGAAAACACTAAGAAATGAAAATTTACAGATGCCTAGAAAGAGCTGTGCCATCCAGCCACAGCCAGAATTGACCAGCATGTTGTCTATGTAAGCCAATCCAATAATTATATTTTGTTTTTGTCTGAATAAAGTTCTGTGGGGAAAAAAGTACTTGTTATTCATAAAATCAGCATTATTTTTACTATAGAGGACTTATAAATTATCATTTATGTTTTTCTCCAAACTATCCAATAAATAGTACAGATTTCAATTTCTCTATTGAGTAGAGAAAAATAAAAGTGCAAAGGTCCTATGAATATGTTAATTAAATATTTTACTGGAAGATATCAAAATAGTAACATAATGAATTTCTTAAAATCTTTGAGAATAGAACAAATAACAAAATATGATTTTTTAATCATAACTTCCTTTGTCACAAATATACATTGAAGCATATAAAAAGGCAAGTGCCAAATTTGCCATGATTTAAAGTTTAAAAAAGCTTTATAGCTTAAAGGTCCTCATACATTGTACATAAAGATACAAAGTAAGGGAACAGACACTTTCTAATGAAAATATTCCCTTAGTCTCATAACAGAATTTTCTCACCCAGTGAGAATTGGGTGGAAATGGAAAAGTATAAAGAGGAATAAAAGGGTCATAAATGGAGGGTTTTGATACTTAAGTTGTGGTGGAGTTGGTGGTTGAGTGACTTTGTATACTAGATCATAGACATTCATGCTATTATAAATATGTTATTTAGTGTTGAAATTTAAATTAATCAAATAATTAAAATTATGTATATAATGTATTTTATTCATATTTTATTTACTTGTTCCATTTTAGTGTGAAAATTACTCATTATGTTCATATTTTATTTTATTTATTTTTTTGGGGGGGTCATACCCAACAGTGCTCAGGGGTTACTCCTGGCTCCATGCTCAGAAATCGCTCCTGGCAGGCTTGGGGGAACATATGGGATGCCAGTATCTGAACCAATGACCTTCTGCATGAAAAGCAAACACCTTACTCCATGTATCTCTCCGGCCCCTATGTTCATGTTTTAATATAAAAATTTAATAAGAAATAATTATAGGGGCCCGGGAGATAGCAGGAGGTAAGGCGTTTGCCTTTCATGCAAAAGGTCATCGATTCGAATCCTGGTGCCCCATATGGTCCCCCCGTGCTTGCCAGGAGCGATTTCTGAGCATGGAGCCAGGAGTAACCCCTGAGCACTGCCGGGTGTGACCTAAAAACCAAAAAAAAAAAAAGAAATAATTATAAATATTTTACTTTTTCTTCATAAGAGAAATAATATTGCTAGAACTAAATGCTATTAGTGAAACTCAGTGCCTGTATTGAATCATCAAGAAGAAATTCACAAAATCAAATTAAGTCTAGATAGACCCTAAACTGATTTTTATAATAACATAACCAAAATTTATATGACACCGAATATGATCTAGGATCTGCCTTTTAGAAAAGTTTGTTTTTCATTGTCATTTTGGGTTATGAGTATAACATACTTTGAATTTGAAGAATCAATTCAGTAACATTCATTTTCTATGTATTTTTATCAAGTTTTCCGATATCTATAACATGGATACACCGTCATCTTCCATTGAAGTATAATCACAGATAAATGTTAGCATAAGAGACTTAATGCTGAGCATTTGAATTAAATGTGGAAAAGCAAAGTATCATATATAATAAAAACATTGGAAGTCATTTTCTAGAACCCAGTGCAAAGCTATTTCTCAGTTTTCTATTATATTGTGTTCACCTCTGTCCGGGTGACTCTACTTATGTACAAGTGTTTCAAACCAAGTCTGTCAAATAATATAGGAGGTAAATCTAAATACTTGTTTTTTATTCAATGCATACAAACTGCTCAAATACTTTTATTCAATATTAATAAATAATCATACCTGTTCTTCTCTATCATCAATCTTAAGAAGATTAGATCCTTGATCATGACACACCTTCTTGTTCTCTACCCAAGTTTTCTCTTCAGTTGAAGTGTAGTAACAGATTTTGACACAGTAAGAGTAAGAAAATTCTCTGATATGTATGTCTATTGATTTCTGTTTCTCTAGAGAACAAAGATTACACAAGTCTTCGCGCATTAATGAGTGTGTAATTTGCAGTTTTGAATGCATTTAATTTCTTTTTTTTTTTTTTTGGTTTTTGGGCCACACCCAGTGACACTCAGGGGTTACTCCTGGCTATACGCTCAGAAGTCGCCCCTGGCCTGGGGGACCATATGGGGCACGGGGGATCGAACCGCAGTCCGTTCAAGGCTAGCGTGGTAAGGCAGGCACCTTACCTCCAGCGCCACCGCCCGGCCCCTGCATTTAATTTCTTATTTCAAGCAACATGAACAGAAAGTAAGCCAAGTCCCTTTAACTGAAAACTTCAGTTAAAGCTAACTCCTATTCTGTAGTCAGAGTATGTACTCAAGAATATGCATGTATGTACTAAGAGTAAAAGTAATGGACTGTGCTTGGGGGACCATTTTGCAGTGCTAGAAATTGATCTCCTCTCTCTCTTTCTCTCTCTCTCTCTCACGCTCTCGCTCTCGCTCTCTCTCTCTCTCTCTCGCTCTCTCTCTCTCTCTCTCGCTCTCACTCTCTCCCCCCTTCTGAAAAACTTTGAAGACAAGAATACTGCAGATCCAACGTCTGTTTCTGACAGTCTAGTAGTCACAGTTAAACAAAGAAAGATTCACTTTCAAACAGAAACTTCAAAGAAGGGAAGCATTTTACACTCCTCGCAGGCTCGGGAGAACATATAGGATGCTGGGATTCAAACCCAGGTTTTTCCTGGGTTGGCCGCCTGCAAGGCAAAAGCCCTACTACTGTGCTATCTTTCCGGCCCACAAAGCAGTTTTTAATAAATGAATTCTGTAATAGAGTTTCAATTCCAACACCCTTCCCTTCACCATTGAACATTTTTCACTGCCAGTTTTCCTTCCTCCCACATTCCCACCCTTTCACCTGCCCTCTCCACTGCTTGTTTCTGTGGCTAACATTTTTATTCTCTCTGTGTGTCTCCCTTTCCCTCTCCCTCCCTCTCTTTTTTCCCTTTAGACACCGTGGTTTGCAAAATTATTGCTGAAGAGGTATCATATATAGCACTTTATTTTCTTTCAGTATCCAGTTTGTCCAGAGTGATCATTTCCAACTGTTATTGTCATACTGGTTTCTTCTCCCCCAGTGCAATGTTTCAATTAAATGATAAAATAGAATAGAAAGGAATATGTCTGGAAAAACAAAATGATAGACTATCAGTTTAAATACTTAGTACCTACCTGTAGAAGTTGGTAAAGATGAATGATACTCAACTGCTAGGTCACTCCCATTTCCACACTTACAAGGTCTCTGAAATACTTCAATTCATAATATAAAACATTATTATGAATAAATCAATTTAATCACTTTATTTTATGAATTATTCAAGTTCAAAATTCCTTGCATGTTGTTGACTAAATAAAAATATACAGCATGGTGGGGAGAGAGGGAGCTCTGTAATATTAGAAAACTGAGGAGAGGGACAGGCAAACAAATGTGGTGACTTCCAAATGGAGTAAACCAACAAAATTAATTTTAAATTAAAGTTACTACAGGTAACTTTAAGCATGCATAAAAAGCATGTATAAAATCAACATACAAAGAGCAAATAAACATTTAAGAAAATAATAACTCATTTATATATTATATGCTCCTCGGATAAAAACTTCAGCATTTATGATGTAATATGCAGTATTTTATTATTTGTCTTCAGAGATTAGAGAATAATTTATAGAACATATTTAATATAAGCTAAAATGGATTCCATGAATCATCAGCAAAAAACTCATTAAGCTATAATAATGTAAAAATGAAGTTAAAGTATCTAATAAAATACCAAATTTCTAAAGACTCAATAGAAAATGCAAAAGCCTAATATGTTAATGTATATTTTAATGCATTGTCAAATAATGCATATTTTTAACTTCACTGAGGATGTTTTACACAATTGAGAATGTTTTCTCCAATTCTTCTAGTATCAAACTCTTTCCTTTGAATTCAGTCTCTACTTGTTAAATCTAACAAAAGTTACTCCATCTCTTCTAACCTTTAATTATAATAATAAAAAAAAACATTTCTCCAATTCCACAA
Source organism: Crocidura indochinensis (assembly GCA_004027635.1). Classification (NCBI taxonomy): domain Eukaryota; kingdom Metazoa; phylum Chordata; class Mammalia; order Eulipotyphla; family Soricidae; genus Crocidura; species Crocidura indochinensis. Next base: position 6,421 of record PVKC010004102.1, on the reverse strand, counting down.
AACACTCTTATACTTCATTCTGATTTGGGGGAGGAATGGTTGATCCCACCCAGCAGTGTTTAGGAGTGATTCTTAGTGAGCCTCAGGAGACCCTATGTGGTACTGGAAATCCAATCCAGTCTGCCACATGAAAAGCAAGTGCCTTAACTCCTTTAAACTCTTTCTATCCCTCAGATAATCTGAATTCAATATAACTTCAATGTATATCTTTTCTAAGAAGCTAATATATAATGAACTAAATAAACTTTTTTTGCCTCTACAACTCTACATGTGACATGAAAAATTGTTCTCAAATGTAAATCTTTCAATGTTTTGTTCATGTTCTGGACAAATCTAAAATTCTGAAACTTGATTTAAAAAGCCATTAACACAGGTACATACTAGCCAAATCTGTTTTTAATAATAACTTTGTTTTGCCTAAAGCTGGAATTCTTTCCATATTAAAAATCCAACATTGTATTAAGTTGTTTCTCTACTTTCACCAGTAGCCTATATTTGGATCCTCATGAGTGATTCCTTCCTCTGTGACTAATATTTAAATATATATTAAATATATATTAGCCCATATTATGATCATATGAAACCTCATATGTAGGGAGATAAATAGAAATATATATGTAAATCATGTTATGCATAAAACAAAGTTTTTGTTCTTTTACGGGTATTTATTACAAGCCAAAAACTGAATAAGAGAAAAGTAATATTTTACTCACAATCAAATAATGTCAATTTTCTATAGAATTTTATATTTTGTGAGCTTTAGTGTTAGGTTCAGTAGTAATATTTTTTAATTCCTAATTTAATGTACTACAAAAAAAGAGTATCCCTGATACTCACACATATATCCTAAAGTTGAAGTTGCCAATAGAAGTAAAAAACATAAAATTCCCAGACTTACAGTGATGATATGCCATGGAAATTCTGTACAAAATCAAAAGACAATAGTAAAAGTAAGCATTGGCCTAGTAGGTCCTTAGAATTAAAATAAAGAAGTTTTAGAGCAAAGCTTCTTAAAATGTTTCTACTTATAATCCATTTTCATCTTAAGTGCAATGTGTACAAGTATTGCCAGAAATAATTCTAATTCATCATATATTGAATATTAAATGATTCATTTGATTTTGAAATGATCAAAATTTTGGTCACAGCAAATTCAGAAAAGCTTTTATTGTTGCCTAATTCTAGCTACCCCAATTTCATTTGTGGATTCATTAATATAAATGTTTCTTAAGATAGAAGACTCATTTAATAATAACCGAAGCATAATTTTACGATATAAGAAACCCTACAAATATTTGATATTACTTAACATATAAATAAAATTATAAATTTATCCTTTACTTAATATTAAAATGGTCACAGAATTCATAGAAGAAAACATCATACCTCTCTTTCGGTGAGTTGGGTGTCTTTTCTTCATTGGTTTCTTTGATTTTGGCAATTTCAACTCCGTGTATATTATTCTCTCCTCAATCATTTCTGAAGTTTACGTGCAGAAACACAGCAAGAAGTTACTAAATTCTTAATAAGCCATAACTGATACCATTAATAACAGAAACCTTCAACTTGAAGTAATAAATTGAAATGAATGATAGACAAAATACAGTCCATAAAGTGTGTCAATGTAGCATTTATCTAGAAATTTTCAAAATAGATGTAATAAATATTTAAATAATACATGACATATATCATATATAACTCAATTATATCTTTATTCATCTATAGTTATCAAAATTATTGATCTTCAACAAAAGGCAGCATAAGCAATTCCAAAATGCATAATGTTTTTTCTTTAGAAACATAATGATAATGAGTAAATAACATTTTAAGGAAACTCTTCATTTGAACTTTTTGTTAATAAGATTTTAATATTGCACTAATTTTTTTGCAATTTGGACACACAATCATAAAATGTTAAAATGTATAAAGCCCAATTTATTTTTCAATAAATACATTAAAATAAACATTCAAAAAACACATTTACCTCATCATCAGCTTATAAAATAAATATTGCTTTAAAATTTTCCTACTAATAGCTTTCGAATTAGTTTTTAATTGAAATAATAAAAAATAAGACAATATTTCAACAAGAAATTAATGATATTTTAAAACTTTATATTTTTATTCTATGAGAAGAATAAAATTAAAGTTTGGATAAATCATTAATAACCTTTATAGGAAGTATATAAAAATTTAAAATTTATTTTGTTTAAATAAATTAAATATTCTTAATATCTGAAGATCAGAAAAATTATATTTTGTATAGTAAATATTTGGCCCATTCATATTCTATTCTGATTCATATCTTTCTTTACCTGTAGAATAAAGTTAGAAGATTAATAAGTCAGTTTTAAAACTTGCCAAAGTCAGTTTTATCCTGTAATAATATGAACACTTTGAATTTCTAAATGCCTTCTCCTTGGGGAAAATTCGACTTTATCCCTATTTGCGGCAACTGCACGACAGAACACAGGTGGGTACCTGTGTATGTTCCTGGGGATTTCACTGTTGGAGCACACGCTTGTCAGGAACAAATAGGACGTGCTGCTCTGCTGGCTTCTACCTCTGTTCTGAGACCATGAAGAACTTGTTGTGATAACTGTACCTTAGAGACCATATGTCAAAAGAAAGGACCAATGACAGTATCATGTGCACCATTCACACACAGAAAGTTTCCACTGCTGCCTGTATTTCAGTTGTCACCCCCCAACTGTTTAAATGCACGCATATGAGAAAATATAAAAATGCAAAAGATATCTAAATATTCATCTAAAGTTCTTAACATACTTCAGGGATATTCAGAAGCTAATTATAGTAGATATATTTTATAAATTATACAACATGCATACATGCATCACAACATTAAAGCAATAGAGACAACTAAAAAGAAATAGAATTTTTACTAATTTTATTGTTTCTTTTAAATGTTCTGGAGAGAAAAAGACAATTAAAGAGATCATAGGGAGGTAGTACAGTGATTAGAGCACTGACCTTGTATGTAATCAAACTAGATTCAATCTCTAGCATCCCACATGTGACAACATTCTGCAATATTTTCTATTGTTGGTTTTCTTTCAGACCTAATTCTTTGCTAAGCTCTAACTGACCTTAGGGTGTGATTCAAATAAATAAAATAAAGGGCTTAGCCATTCTCCATGAAACTGGAGTGTATTTTAGAACAGCCAGGCTTATAGATGTAATCATTACTCTTGCTTTTTGTACATCAATGTCTATGCCTGTATGTAAAATCATTCTATTTCATAACATTAACTTTAAAGAAATATAGGGCTGTAGCGATAGCACAGCAAGGAGGGTATTTACATTGCACTCAGCTGACCCAGGTTTGACCTCTGACATCCTATATGGTCCCCTGAGCACTGCCAGGAATGAAACCTGACCACATATCTAAAGTAACCCTTGAGTTCTGCCAGGTGTGGCCCAAAAACCTATATTCATAGCATTTATATATGTATTCATAACTTCATAACTTTTGCTACAATTAAGCTTGTATTTCCTTGATCAAATATATGATAAGATAAACATTGAATGTGTGCTTTGTAAGATGAAAAGTCTGACATCTTTTGAAAAATGTTAGAAAAAGAGTGAGAGGGGCCCGGGAGATAGCATGGAGGTAAGGTGTTTACCTTTCATGCAAAAGGTTATCGGTTCGAATCCCGGTGTCCCATATGGTCCCCTGTGCCTGCCAGGAGCAATTTCTGAGCATGGAACCAGGAGTAACCCCTGAGCACTGCCGGGTGTGACCCAAAAATCAAAAAAAAAAAAAAAGAAAAAGAGTGAGAGAGAGAGACAGAGAGAGAGTGAGAGAGAGAGAGAAGCATAATGCCTGTACCAGAATGCCTGTATCAGGGAAATGGGGGACATTGGTGAAGGGCAGTGTACATTCTATGACTAAAACCCAACTATGATCATTTCTGTAACCACAATGCTTAAATAAAAAATTATTATTTAAAAAGAAAAATGTTATTAAGTGATTATAATAGTGTTAATAGTATTTATATACAAATCCACCACCATCAAAGGGCCTAATAACATTCATCTCCGTCTCTACATCATCTCTATTCTGGTCATACACTCACACACAAATACACACACACATGCACAGTGCAGGTGATCACTTTTGTAGTGTAAGGCCAAGAGTTTGTCATTGTTTCATTTTGTTTATACCCTTGTTTTGTTTCTCTGCATTCCTCATGAATGAAATCATTCAGTACTTTCCTTCTTCCACTGATTTTTTCACTTAATATGACACCATTTAATTCCATACGTATTGCTGCACACTGCATCATTTCTAAACCTGTTCTGACTCGGCTGGGAGAGTGAAGGACTGGCAGCTTGTCAACATTCATATTCTTCTAAGGCTACAAGTGAGGAGCAGCACTGCCTGAAAGACCTCACCTTCTCGTCAGCAAAAAAATAAATAAATAAAACTGTCAGTGAGACTGGGATTTAAAGAAAAATTGGTGTTCAATAACAATTTACATGATAAGATAAAATTCTAAATGTTATTATTTAGCTCTAAAAGTATTGTTCTTTAAACATTGTATATACTGCATTGAGTGTTATCATTCAATTAGCATATATATATACATGTATACCTAAAAGTTGTAACAAATTAGTCATGAAGTCATAAACCCCCTGAGAATCAGTTCCAGCATCACTGTGTATCATTCTGACATTTGAGATAATCTCAGTTTGCATCCTTAGCACAGACCTTCTTTTGAACTTCATAGTCCTGTACAGGGAAGCTCAATCCCAGGGAGATCTAAATATTGCACCAATTCATGAAACATATATAAACTCAACTTTAAAATTGTACTGAAGAGTCACCAACAAGATTACTACAATGCCTAGTCAAAATATGTTACCTTATCCTATCTCTGTAATCATCACAAATCTTGAAAATGATTCTTAAATCTTCCCTACATTCACCAATAACCTTACCCAACTTTATTATGCCAACACCATTTATCATCTGTATAAAACCTAGACTGTTCATATCCCAACTAGTATTATTTTATGTGTACCCTATACAATATCATATCAACAGATTTTTATTCTCTTTTATTACTGAGGTTACAAAAATGTTTGGAGATGGATATCAATCATCAAATGCAGAGCATCCTTCACCAGTATAACTTTCCTGCCACCAATGTGCTTCATAAATCTCCTCTCCCAACCCTGCTTGTCTTTGGAACAGGTGTTCTATTTTTCTCTCTATCATTGTCACGGTAGTTGTTAGTACAGTTATTTCTCTATCTGCACTCACCAATTTTTTGTGATTAACCTCATATCCTGGGCTGGTCTTAGTAGGCTGATTCTTTATTGTCTCTGGGTATTATTACTTTACTACATTTTTTTTAATAAATCCCACTGCTGAGTGGAACTATTCTGTGTCTGTCTTTCTCCCTCTGACTCAACACTTAGCATGTTCATTCATGTATAAGCAAATTTCATGGCTTCATCTTTCCAAACAGCTGCATAGTGTTTTATTGTGAAGATATATCACAGCTTCTTTAGTCACTTATCTGTTGACTAGAACCTGTTTTTTTCCATATTCTGGCTACTTTAAACAGTGCGCAATGAACATAAAAGTGCAGTAGGCATTTTTGTATTGCATTTTTGTGTTCCTTGGGTTTATCTCTAGTAATGATAATACTGGATCATATGGGAACTCAATTTCCAGGGTTTTGGGGGGAATATCTATATTGTTTTTCAAAAAGATTGGACTAGACAGTTTTCTCACCAGCAGCGAATGAGAGTTCCAAAACAGTACTGATTTGTTCTTGTTCTTTGCAATGTGTGCCAGTCTCTGTGGCTTGAGATGATATCTCACTGTTATTTTGAATTGCATCTCCCTGAGTGGTGATGTGTAGCATCTTATCATGTGTCTTTGGCCTTTTTAATTCTTCTTTGAGGAAGTGTCTGTTCATTTCTTCTCTCCACTTTTTTGAAGGAATTAGAAGTTTTCTCTTATTAGATTTCTGTCAGTACCTTGTATATCTTAGATATTAGCCCCCTACATGATGAGTATTGGGTAAATAATTTCTCCCATTCTGTGGGTGGCCTTTGTATTCTAGTTACTTGCAAAAGTCTCTCAGTTTAATATAGTCCCATTTGTTTATCTCTGCTTCCACTTGTTTGAACAGTTGGTGTTTCCTTCTTGAAGATGCTTTAGTCTCAATGTCATGGAGGATTTTGCCCATGTTTTCTTCTATATATACCTTATAGTTTCAGGTCTCATAGAAATATCTTTAATCCATTCTGATTTACCCTCTGCATGGTGAGAGAGGTCTGAGTTCACTTTTTTGATGAGGCTGACCTGTTGTTCCAATACTACTTGTTGACTTGTTGGAAAGACTGTACTTTCTCCATATTGTGTTTCTTACCCCCTTATAAAAGA
>PVKC010004101.1:0-36555 GCA_004027635.1 Crocidura indochinensis | reverse complement strand
TCACTAGATGTCTTATGTGATATGTAGGCATACTTAATTTTTACCCCACTCTAGTACGGTACTCTTCCCCAAACAAAACCACAAAACTCGAACTATCTAGTCCTGCCTCCCAATCAGAGGGAGAAGCAATGGAGACACCAAGCCCAATCAGATATAAGATCACCAAGTAATAAACCAGAAACAGAGGGAGTTACTTAATCTAGAAGACCCTGGGGAGAGGGTGGAGGATTTGGGAGACAGAATGAGACTGGAGGTGGAGAGAGGACAACTTGGTGATGGGAATTCCCCTGATTCAATACTTATTTGTAAATAGAATATTACTGTGAATATCATGTAAACCACCATGATTAAAATAAAAAATGAAAAAAAAAAGAAAACTTGTTTTCCTAGGCAACTTGACTCCAATAATAAGTCTTAGTGTTGTTTCCCAAGACAACGGTTTGTCAGGACTGAAGGATTTAACTTTAATAGCTAAACAATTTAGAATGACTAGAATTCCCCTCTGAACTTGAACTTAGATATAGATCCCAAAAGAAACAACAGGGCATTCCATGACAAAGAAAAGTATTTCAAGAATTAATTTCTGGGGTTCAGAGACAGAGTAGAGCTCTTGGCCCACAGATCTGAGGCCACAGTTTTGATCCAGGCACATCCTATAGGACATAGGTCAAGTCTGAGCACTTTAATAACTGTGGGCACTCTCCAGATACTATAACCAAATAAGTATACAAAACAAAAATGAGTCAGATATGCAACCCTCAAGTGCATATTTGCAAGTATCACAAGTATATATGCTTGACCACACCACCCAAGGGTACAGACTCCAGTTATCTAAACTGCAACACCAAAAGGAAAGGGGTAAATAAATAAAAAGTCAACAAATAAGTTCTGTCTAGCATTACACATAAAATGAACTCAATTAAAAAGTCCCTAACCATATTTTCATCCAGGAAAATGCATTTTTTTATTTCTAGTTTTTGCACCACTGTAGAAAAATCACCAAGTTCAAATACAACTGTTCACCTTTCACCATCTTTGTATATACCCATACATAGACTATGCTATATTTTCCTTAGCAATTAATGTACCTTAATGGTGAAAATTACCTTTGCCTCAATAATATGGTTGTGATAATATTCTTAAATTATAGCTGTTTTTGAATGCTAAATAAAGCCCCAAAATTCTTCATGTTTGAAAATGGTCAATCTCAGACTATTAATACTACTAGAATATTAGGTCTGTCTTAATTTGTTTTCATTATTTTACTTTTGGAGTAATTTTTTCTTGACCTACTAGATATATATTAGTAAAAATTATTGCTTAGCTATAATTCATATTATTAGAAATCCTAAGCATTTCAGTGACCTAATTCTTAATATTTTGTATAATTGTTGTAGTGACTTGTGCCTATGATTAAAAAAGCTAAGTGGTGAAAAGAGTAAGACAGAAATAATGATCAGATTTTCTGCTCTTGGAAAAGGTGTTTCCAATAATAGGGTTACATTATTTGTCTAATATATTAATTACAATATTTAGTAATATAATAATTTGAACCAATAATAAATTATATCAATAATACTTTATATGATAAATATATTATCTAATAATACTGTATATGATACAAGCATTCATTTCATATTGATAGATGCAATATACAATCAATTTTAAACAATGCATTTTTTGATTCTCAAATGGAAAGATTAGTTTGGCCTCTTACTAAGTAAAATGCTGGTTTATTTTTAATCCTTAACTCATTTGTTTTGTTCAAAAATAATTTTTGATTTAATTTGGCTATGATTTCCCTCATTGCAATGAAATCTTATTATCGTAAGTCGTTTCCTAGTGCTGGTTGTCAACCCTTGAACTCAAGAGATAATGCATATTCTTATGCATCACTTAGCCTCATGCAAGCAACTCAGAGTCAGGATATGGGCATTTTCAGGAGGGGTTCAGGGGCTCTCAGGTCCCTTTGTGGCCCAGAAGCCACAGCTCCAGCTGCTGTCAGAGGTTGCCACTGGGAAATAAAGTGTAGAAGAGTCAAGAGATAAAATAACAGCAAAGTTTTAGGTAGTTATTTTAGCTTACTGGATCCCAAGAAAATTCGGGGAAGTGCTTATTCACCTCAATTTTACACTACCACGGGTGTGTCTGGTTTTCAGATCATGTAGTTCACATTAACTCAATTTTATCATCGATTCTTTCTCCTGATGTTAAACAGATCTGATGGCTATTCTAGACACCACTCTAGGTGTTTATTTAAAGAACACATTTTCCACAGTCTGTTTTCCATTTTACAGCTTTACTGGGGCACACTCATGTCATCCAAACCCCTTGGGCTTTGAGAAGTGATGAATCCTAAAAGATGTTTTCCCCACAGAAACCACAAGGTAAATGTAACAAGTAATCAATCTTCTGAACAGCAATCAGGCAACCACTTAACGAACATACTACACAAACAAAATAATTAATCTAAGCACTGTCCCAGAATAGTAATTAATCTAATCGGCGTCAAATGATGTGTTTGTTCAATGTACACTATTTTGTTTTGTAGTTGTCATACTTAAAGGTGTCAGAGATAGGACAAACATGTTAACTAGTTTAAAGGAATACCAATTTCCAGAGGAAAGTGTGATACAAATGTTTATGCAGTGTGGGATGTGTACTCCTTTGTTTGCGGAAAGGAAAACCACACATCATGTCAGACTCGAACAAAAAGGACTAATGCTGGAAAATAAAAGTGAAAACAAGAGAAACACTAATCATATTCTCCTGAAATCTATGACATACACATTGGGTAGACAGGTTGGTTTATTTATATTTGGCAAAAGGTAGATAGACTAGAAAAATGTGATACATGAAAGTTAATATAATACAGAGTCACACACACACACACACACACACACACACACACACACACACACACACACTGAATTCATTATTTATTAAATTCAAATGTTATACAGTCTTCTTGTTACAACATTTCACTGTGCCATAAAAGCCAAATTAATTTCTTTTCTTTTTTTTTTTTTGGTTTTGGGGTCACACCCGGCAGTGCTCAGGGGTTACTCCTGGCTCTATGCTCAGAAATTGCTCCTGGCAGGCACGGGGGACCATATGGGGCACCGGGATTCGAACCGATGACCTTTTGCATGAAAGGCAAACGCCTTACCTCCATGCTATCTCCCGGGCCCCAAAAGCCAAATTTCATTGCACAATGGCCAACACAAAAAATAAGAGGGGTCCCTACATTCCATTTATTACTAACATTCAGTCTAGGAATATATACCATAGGGGGATATTCAGTCTGTCATTAAACCAAACCCTGATCACTAACTGGCTCTTTTTGTATTGCTTCTAACCTATGTAAGCTGAATTGCTTTCAGATTTTTTTGACCTATTTTGAGAGATATCCCCATGTAATTAGAAAGGTAGGTTTAAAGGTTTTGAGAGGACTGGTTATAAAATATTTAACCAGGTTTTGGTATTCCTTTATTTGTTTATTTTTTGAGGTGAGAAACAGAATGGAGAATGAATGTATTTGAGAAGAAAATTGAGACATATCTACCTATCACAAGGCAGTATCTGTATGTCTATTTTGTGCAGCAAGCACCAACTCTTCCCATTTTAACTATTGATACTTCTCCCCACCATCTCCACAGGATACTTTTTTTTTAATGGTTTTTGGGTCACACCCGACAGTGCTCAGGGGTTACTCCTGGCTCCATGCTCAGAAATTGCTCCTGGCAGGCACGGGGACCATATGGGGCACCGGGATTCGAACCGATGACATTTTGCATGAAAGGCAAACGCCTTACCTCCATGCTGTCTCCCGGGCCCCTCCACAGGATACTTTTACAAAGCTTTGCATTTGAACTAGGTGAAGCTGCTTTGACTACAACTAAATAAAACAGGAAACCAAATCATCACCTGGCTTAAGACAGTAATAATGCATTTGGAATTTGAAATTCAAACTTTGAGTCACTCTCTCTCTCTCTCTCTCTCTCTCTCTCACACACACACACACACACACACACACACACACACACACACACACACACACACAATTCTGGCGAACTTTGATGCAAAGCTAAGTGATGTTCGAGGCAGAAATCAGTTCCTTATCCAGTCAAACTTACCTACTTGCAAGAAGAATATGGAGAAGCAGCAAAATTAAGCAAATAAAAAATGCCAGAAGGCTCTGAAAAAAGTGAATTGACCTAACTAGATAGTTTTCAATTCAGTCTAATCTCCTATAGACTACTTGTCTATCATTTTCTGATTTTTAGAAATTGGTGTAATTGTTGGATTGTTCAGTAAATACTGTATTTAAGTATTCTTCAATATACTGTCTTTCTTTTTGTGTGTGTGGTTTTTGGGTTAACCCGGCAGTGCTCAGAGGATACCCCTGGTTCCGTTCTCAGAAATTGCTCCTGGCACACACGGGGGACCATATGGGATGCCAGGATTCGAACTAATGACCTTCTACATGGAAGGCAAATGCCCTACCTCCATACTATCTCTCCGGCTCAATATACTGTCTTTCAATATGACATATTTTGAGTTAGAACAGGAAAGAATCATCAAATAGAAAAACCTTGCCCGAGCTTATACTTAATATGACTCAAATCAGTTATTGGGCTGAAAAAGAACAGCACATTATGGAACCTCAATAAGAGATTCCATATATTGGGGTCAGATAGATAGTATAACAGGTAAAACAGACTTTTCATGTGGTTGACCTGGGTTTGATCCCTGCCACCCCATATGGTCCGATCCCTTAGCATAGCAAAGAGTGACTCAAGGACCATCCCCTGCAAAAACAAGTTTACATATAAAACAGGGTTTCAGGGGCCTGAGTGATGGTGCAGTGATAGGGTGCTTGCCTTGCAAGTGGCTGACCAAGGATGGTCCATGGTTCAATTCCTTGCTTCCCATATAGTCCCCAACCCAGGAGCGATTTCTGAGCACCTAGCCAGGAGTAACCCCTGAGTGTCACCAAGTGGGCCCAAAAAACAAAACCAATAGTAACAACAATAATGACAATAGAAAGCACTATTTCAAAAGTTTAATTACATCACAAGCATTCTTCTAAACATTTGCAAAGCTTAACTACTTAATTTTCATATAATCCCAAGATATTGATGTCATTATCTCCTTTTGTATCTAGAAATGAAATAGCACATTCAAAATGTCACCCCTCAATAGTAGAAAGAACTAGACCTGTGTCATCCCTCACAATTTTCTCTACTGTTCCTTCTTATTTCAGGGTGTGTATTTTCCTTTTTTTAATGCAGAAGCAGATAGGAATAGAGATGATAAAAAGCATGTGTGGTCAAGAAAGAAATGCCAGAAATCTTCATGAACAAAGGAGCAAAGAAAAATATCGCAAAAACCAGTGTAATGGAAAGCCCTTAATTCCAGAATGAGAGATCTAGACTATTATGACACTGAGCAGTAAAGGAGGATAATAACAGTAGAATTAAAGTAGGTTAATTTGATAGACAATGATTAAATTAAGGCCATTAACTTACCTACTAATATACTAGTCTAGTTAGAGTTTACAGATCCACAAACTAAGGCTATTACCAGGGAATGTAAATGGAAAATAAATGGAAAGAGAGGGAGTTTCAAAATCAGTGAAGGCGGAGTCCATAGCTTATTTTTTGTTTGTTTTTGTTTTTGTTTTGGGCTACAGCCAGAGATGATCAGGAGTTACTGCTGGCTATGAGCTCAGAAATTGCTCCTGGCTTGGGGAATCATGGGATGCTGGGGATTGAACCGAGGTCCATCTTAGGTCAGCAGCTTACAAGGCAAATGCCATTCTGCTAGGCCATCGCTCCAGCCCCATCTTTTGTTAAACTAATTTGTAAACTGGTTTGTAGTAGATGTAAATTAGGTAAAATAAAATTAGGTAAAATGTGGACTAGAAGTCAACATTGATTCATAAAGAGGTAATTCCAGGGCTGTGAGATGATGATGATTTCAATAAAAGTCTACAAACTAAAAAGCTAAATTGACTTTCTAATGTAGAGCCAAAGTATAGGTGAGAAAGAAATAGGAAGAATAAAATGAATTTTTAAAAAAACGTATTTGAAGACACAAACTAATTAATATATTTATATATTAAAGAAAAGTTCTATGTAAAGTTAGTTTTTTCCCATTTAAATATGATATATGAAAAGTATCTCAGCATGATTTTCATTAAACTAAATTTGAAAACTTTTGGTACTTAGGAAAATTTATCAACTAGAAAAATCATTCATCCAGAAAATAACCAGTGATTCTGGATGATTTAAAGCATTCTGCATGAAATCTCTTCATCATAATTGTATTCTCTTAAATTGTTTTCTTAAATTTATTTTGCATGATTGAAGATCTAAAAAGAGCAAAAATGAATAACAGGAAGATACCATGCTTTAAAACTTAAAATGTTATTTCTAAAATACAACTTTTTTTTTCAAGAAACAAAAAGTTGTCAAAGGAGTAAAACCTTTAAAAGAATAAAGAGAAGTCCCTGGGTTCAGCACCAAGACATTCAGCCTAGCAGCTATCACACAGATATGCTGATTTCAGCACAAGGAATTAAGTAGTCTAGCAAAAGCCCCCTAAAAAGATGTCTAGAGAATTTAGTCCTGTGCCAAGTTCCTATTCTGTTGGGGATTTCCCTTTCTTTTATACATTCCAAAAATCCTTTCTATTTCCAACAACGAAAAGATGCTTAGCTTAAGCCCCATTTTCAAAGGCCTGGCTGGCTGAGATCCTTTGTGCCAAAATAATTATCTGTGTCTAGAAGGCTCCAGAAGCCCATCATTGCTTCATTCTGCTCCATAGTTCTTCAAACTAACCATAATATCCGTCGCTGCAATATATGTTTGGCCCAACAAGACATATGTGCTATGACTTTGACACCCAATTATCTAGAATTGGTTCCCTTCTTGACATAGGGTGACATTATTTTATGTACGTTTTATTATCTTTATATGATGAGTTTAGAATATTTAATAGTTGATTCTTAGCGTTTTTACATGATTGTATTAGAATATTTCATATATGATGTACTGTATCCCCTAACTTGAATACAGGTCTCCTGCTCCCTCCCTCCCCTGGTCTATCTAGTCTATAGAAAGCAAAATCCTCTAAAGCAACTCAAAAAATATGTCAGAAAAGTGTTCATAAGCATGCCAGAGAATTCTTTCCCTGGAGGTCTCCACTATGTCACTTGAAACAGTGCATTGTTTCTCTTTAATAAATTTGGTTTGTTCTTGCTTTAAACAGCTTTACCCTTAATGAATTCTTTTACCACTCCATGGCATAGAATCAATGGGGCTTAGGTTTAAGTGTCTCCTCCTCATCTGTTACCGATCTTGATTTGGGTCAGGTCACATCTAATGGTCAGTTAGTGTGGATTTCTCTCACCTAGATTCTGCACTTCTGCAAGGGGTCATGATTGGGTGGAAATAGTATTTCTAAGGTTCAAATTCTCTACCTCTCCATCATCACTTCCCATTATCCCTCACAAAGCACCTCCTGGAGAATAATTTATATTAATTTCCTGGGGCAATTTCAAGGTTCAGTTTCTTCCAAACATACCTACCATACCATTTGTAATGATCTCTCTCCCCTTCTCCCTGCCAGAATTTACCATCATCCTAGCTTTATTTTTTAATCTCATACTATAATTTATGTCATCATAGATTAAATATTTTCTATTTCCTTCTTGCCTTCCTACCTACTTTCCTCCTACCCTCCCTCCTTACCTTCCTTCTTTCCATTCTTTCTTCCATCCCTCTCTTCCTCTTTCCCTCGTCTCCCTTCCTCCCTCCCTCTCTTCCTTCCTCTCTTCCTCCTTCCCTCACTCCCTCCCTCCCGTCCTTCCTTCCATCCTTCCTTCCATCCTTCTTTCCCTCCCTCTTTCCTTCCTTCCTTCCTTCCTTCCTTCCTTCCTTCCTTCCTTCCTTCCTTCCTTCCTTCCTTCCTTCCTTCCTTCCTTCCTTCCTTCCTTCCTTCCTCCGTCCCTCTCTCCTTCCATCCCTCCCTTTTGGGGAGCCACACCAGCAGGTGCTCAGGGATTACTCCTGGTTCTGCACACAGAAATTACTCCTGGCAAGCTCAGGAACCATATGGAAGCTTCCTTGTTAAATAATAGGTACTATATCTGTGAAGAGCACCAATATGTATCCAGGTCTCAAGGTACAAATATGTACTACTGAATATGTGACCACATTATATTATAGGTAAAATTAGGGGACAATTAATTTCTGAAGCTCTATATAATAAAGTACTTTTCCCATCAAGCATATCAAGACTATCACCAAGGAGAGGGACCATCAGATTAAATTTACTCACAAATTAATGAATCTTTTGTTGAAAGTAAGTAATACAAAAAAAAAAACACAATATAGTAGTGTCTATTAAGACCCCATTTCTCAAAATGTATCTCATTAAATATTAATTTTCATGTAGTAATGTGGCTTATTTTGGGGGGATGCTTATTTTCTTATTGTTTGCTAATTAGCTGGAAAGTCTCAGTAGTTAGACAAATTTGGAAAACTTTGGGACAGATACTGCCAAATAATTTCATTTCCTCAGTAGTATGCAAGCCTTTTATGTGCTAATTTGCAGAGTTAATTTTCAACAGGGAGCTATTTTGTATTGTTTTCTCCAAATTAATTTGACCTCAAAACTTTTTTTCAGGGTGGTATCATCAAAGGAACACATTTTGGAGAACTTCTATCTGACATTAATTCAAGCATTAATTTTTTATGAGATAAGCTTCAATTACACAGTCCCCTAAATTAACTTTATAATTTGAATCAATATAATATTTAAAATTCTGATGAAATAAACTGGGAGAAATCTTAAAGTTTCATAGGAAAGCAAATATATGCCCAATCTACCTCATTGTCTTTCATGAAAGAAAAATATGAGACTCAGCATTTGGGATATGAAAAAGAACTGACTTTCAATTTTAACACCCTCCTGGACTTGGATGTGACCAGAATAAAAAAGCTGAATAATAAATGACAGGTTAATAAAATCACTTATATTGTGATTGTCATTATAGATTCAGTGAATCCAATTTGGTAGCCACAAGCAATAAAAAATGTCTTAAAGCACAGAAGACTTGAGGACAAGTGGATAGTGAATATGCAAATATAGTTTTAGTTTTTTGGTTATATTAACTCTTTATTAGCTCCCATGTGGACCAGAGCACCAAATTTGTAATAGCTGAATATGCCACCCATCCCTACCATACAGCAATTGAAGAGGAGATCATAATAAAATACTGACCATTTCAATAAGTATGCCATCTTGATCATTACAACAAGAACATAAACAAATCCTCATTATTTTTATCCTGGAATCAAAGCCTCACAATAGACCATCTGATTGACCAATTTGAGCTCTATGACTGTACTTCCAAATGCAAAGAGGGTTTATTTCCCCTCCCACTTTATTATTCTATTTATCTTTTAAACTAATACTACATTATATTTAAACTGATATGGCATTGTTATTAATATGACATTATTAACAAATACGTGTCAGAAGTTTCCTTATTATTTCTTTCACTTTCTTGAGTTCTGTGTTCTGTGTCTGGGTACCATATTCCAATAATATATCAAGATTTTTCCCCTCAAAGAAAAAATTATTATCATAATGGCAGTTTAAAACTGACAGAAACCTACTACAGTGAACAAGGACCATTATGAGTTGAGTACGCTGTGGTTTGTAGAAATTTATAAAACTGGTATAAAATAATAAGAAATGAGATAGTGTGGTCACTAAACTTGGGCATCTAGAAGCACTCTCAATCTTCTTCCCTGGGGGATTTCAAGGAGATGGGTTGTGATTTCTTTGTTTTGGCTGTGCTTGAAAAATTGGATGGAAGAAATATAATATGTTAACGACATTGAAAAACAAGCTCCTCAAAGTCAAATAAAGCATTTCTTTTCTTTTTTTTGGGGGGGTGGGGGGCATTCTCTGCCTTAGGCATTGAGAGAGAACAGTTCCCAATTTACATCAATTGCTTATCTGTATACATGATAAATTTTTAAGAATCACCATGAAATGCCTAGATATGTTCAGTTATAAAATGTACAACACCATTCACCATTGTACATTTCCCACCACCAGTGTCCCCAGTTTCCCCTCTCACCCACTCTCTTTCCTTTCTACCTACCTTTGTGTCAGACATTTTTCTTGTATCTCTCTGTCTCTTTCTCTCACTTTCTTTTTTCCTTTTAGATACTATAAATTTAAATATTGTTACTGAAGGGGGATCATGCATATCTTTGTATCTCCTTTCATCACCCAGTTCTTGTCTACAGTGATCATTTCCGACTATCATCTCAATATGGCTTCTCAAGAACAGAAGGTCATTTAATGGGATTAATTAAGATTCTCTTGTTTAAAGTGGCAGGTGATTGACATCACAACTTTTAACTTTCAAGAAACAAGAAAGAAAATCCAACTGTATGATCCTGAGAGAAATTAACAGATCAAGTAATCACACGAGGGAACCATTCTGTAACCACCATACAGAATTAAAAGAGAAAGTTCATATTTCCACTATCATTGTTTAATACACATAAAACAGAAAGTGAAATATTTATAAATAAGTATACATATCACCTCATTTAATCATCCTAATAATAAAATTATATTATGACATTATTTTATCTACTTTATAGAAGAAGAAACTGAGTTTTAGATAAGTCATTAGGCCCAAATAACAGAACATTAGAATGCACAGAAAAGCCTTGTTCTATAAATTTGCTCATACATATTAATCTGTTAGGTTTGTTTCTCTCCCATTCATGGCAATGTGACCCCATATTTTAAGAAAAGAGAAAGAGGTAAAGACAAAGAAAAAAACCCAGCTAATTAAGTAAAGATTGTTTCTGGTAGAACTAAGGGAGTTATTATGGTGTGACATTCCCACTTAGTATTCAGAAAACTATCCACCAGATGGGTGTGTGCAGGTAGAAAGTCTCAGTGGTAAAAGGCTATTCTTATGGAGAATTACCCTTTAGCTTGCTTCTTCTACCAGTGTCTCAAAGTGGTCTCCTGAAAAGTATCTCACTGAAAATAACCTGCAAAAAAGACGCCTCATCCCCAAAGTCTCTGGATTTCCAGGGTGACAGACACTTCAGTAAAACCACAGGGAAGTGGAAAAAAAATACGACATGCCTTTCAAGGAACAACCCAATGCCTGACTGATAGCTGTAGTTGCTATTAGGAAAGAGGTGTACAGTAAACTTTCAATTTTTGTGTAGATGTTGTAAATTATGATCATTTCAAATTGCTATATCAATACATTTACCTCTATTACAAAACAGATCTTGGGTTTTATAAAATTCACTGAAGAGCTCCTTAAAGTAGCCAGTTTCCCTGTTTAAATTAAATATGATTTTTTAAAATAGCTTATTACACAGGAGTCCTGAGATAGCAAAATATATCTAATTTCAGTGCTGTAAGTTATTGCAATACAAGTTTTAGCATAAAAATGATACTCGGTCATACTCTGTAGATGATAAAAGGGCTAAATGAGAAAAAAAGTAAATGTAGCCTTTCAAGATTACACTTACTATATGAATTGAGATTAGACTAAATGTGTTTCCATATTGTACCATAGGGAGTAATAAATTTGTAAAGGTATTCTTTTATGAACAGTTGTATTTTAGCTTTCATTTTACAAGGGACCTGATTTAGCTTAAAACAAAGAATAAGTTGTACAATAGACAGTATGACATAAGCAATTTGAATATATCTTACATGACTCGAATAATAAAAATACACAAGAACTTGTATAAGGTTATTATAAATCCCTCATTACATAACTAAACAAGGCACAAACAGTATTCCTAAACATAGACTGCTTATTAATAATAAAATAATTTCCTATTTGAAAATTATTTTAAACTACAAATTTTGAAATTCAGAATTCATATTTAATTCTGAATTAAGTATAGATTTCATTTTATAAAATAAAAATTTTGCTGTAATATGCAAAAATATAATTTTTGAGTACCTAAAACATGTCTAATTCTAAATTGAATTATTCATGCTTATTGTGACATTAGAAATAGAGACTTTTATTCCTATTTTATAGATGGAAAATATTATTATATTTTATTATCTATAAAGATTATCCTTTCAAGATAAAAATAGTATTTTAGTGCTAATGGCTAATTTACCCATTAGCACACATGATACCATGTGATAGATTATTAAACTCTGATATGTAAGTTTGATTATTATTTTTTACTCATGTACTTCTTACCCTATATCTCCTCTACTTTTATTTGTTGTAAAATTATCTTCCTAGATGAAAATTCTCTAAACCATTCATACTCAGTAGGATGGACTAGGACAGGAAAATAATAGTGATTATAAGTATGGGTAAAACAACATAATAAATGGGATAAGCATATATATGTAATAAAATTAAACTAGACAATTTAATTCATTTATAAAAACTAATAGATGGTGGTAAAAACCGAGTTTTTATTTCTTGAAACAGCTGATGTTTAATTTCTTTTTTTTTGGGGGGGGTCACACCCGGCAGTGCTCAGGGGTTACTCCTGGCTCCATGCTCAGAAATTGCTCCTGGCGGGCACGGGGGACCATATGGGGCACCGGGATTCGAACCGATGACCTTTTGCATGAAAGGCAAATGCCTTACCTCCATGCTCTCTCCCGGGCCCCTGATGTTTAATTTCTTTGTGCAGCAATAGTTGGTTTTTTTTTTTTTCTCCCAAAGCTAGAAATGCCTATTTACCAGAATGAGAAAAATACTTACATTTATGTAAACTGCAGTGGTAAATGATGCATGCTTAATTAATCCACAAGTACAGTCCTGGGTTTGCTCAAGGTTCTTGAAGCATGAGATGCGGGTGCTCAATGATAATTTATTAAGCCCTAGATTTTCTGTCATCGATTCAGATTAATATGATTGTGTAAAATTGTGCACAACCTAAAACAAATCAGGCAGATCAATTCCCACCATGCCCCTCCTCCGACACACAATTCATTATGGCACTCCATGGATGTGAAAGATGAACCCTTCTGGGTCATTTTTGATATAGTTCTGAGAAAGTACTGTTAGCTACGGAATCCAGCCCATGATAAATCTTCTTTATTTACTGCCCACCTGGCTATGGCTCTATCAGTATCAGCAGGAGAAAAGATAAAATCTTATCAGTAAACTAGACTGACACAGATGCAGTTTCCCTTTCAGAACTGGGGGTATATGAATTACACAATAGTTCCAGCAGGCTCCAAAGTGACAAGTATTCTCCAGCATTAGATGCACTGCTGGGCAGGTGCCACACTAAATGTCTTGTTGCTTCCCCCACACCCTTTCCCTTATTCAGAAGCTCTGTAAATGCATTGAGAGACACAGAGCCACACACATGAACAACAACAACAACAACAAAAAAAAAGATAAGAAACAGAAAGGGAGAAAGATCTTAAAGAGGAAGAGAGAAAAGAAAGAAGAAACATAAAAAGCATTGCAATACTGAAAATTATTACAATAATTGTCATTCATTCCATAAGATAACATGAAAACACATATAGAGTGAAAAACATTTTTTTTTGCCTTTTGGGACATATCCAGTAATGCTCAGGGGTTACTCCTGGCTATGTGCTCAGAAATTGCTCCTGGCTTGGGGGACCATATGGGACGCTGGGGGATTGAACCGTGGTCCGTCCTAGATCAGCCAAGTGCAAGGCAACTTCCCTACCACTGCGCCACTGCTCTGGGCCCTAGAATGGAAAATTTTAAGGTCTAAGACAATTTCATAAAACGACAGGGTGTTTAGAAGAAAAGAGGGTCTATTATTTCTAAACCTGCATTAATTTATTTGGAACAGCAGATGTGAGGAAATAATACAAGCTACTACATGAGCCCATTTCAGAACAAATTTAAATGATGGGGGTGTGGAAGGAAACCAAATAGTCAACACTTATAATTTTTCAAAATCATTGTTTTCCAAAATTATGGGCATCATGAGGAAAAAATAGCTTAAAAATTTAAGTTTTAAGTAATTGATTTATTTTTGTTTCCAATGGGATAACTAAAGAATGATAATACTAGTGCTCTTATATATGGGATTATCTATCTCTATAAAGACATATTTGAAAATAATAAATTATCTCATACATGAGGTTATTAGCCTGCATCTTAGTTGCAATAAAAGGCATATCCTTCGAATGCATTTATTGTAATTAATTTTTAATACTAATAAATGTTACTACTGTTTTAGATTAAATAATGCTTTATTGTTAAATAGTTTTTTCTACAACAATTTCCAGCATCAAAGTTAGTAATTTAGCTTTTCATTTCCAATTAAAATAAAATCTTTCTGTGATATATATTTTAAACTTCTACTTTTTTAAAATAATAACAAGTTTTGGTGAAATCTATAACATAAATATATATACATATATATACACAAGTATATAGAAGTATATATACAAATATATATATAGCTATCGTTCTTTATGTTTATCCAGCCTTACATTGAAATAATTCAAATATGAAAGTCCATACAATGAGAAACAATTCTCAATGTTTTGATCCTGTCTTTCTCTTTTTTACTCAAAAGCAGAATCATAAATTTATTATCAATTCTGCCAAATAGATTCGACACATATGTACATCAGATAGAAGGTCAAGGTGCTGGACTTGGGGACACTTTTCTTTCCCCACTGAATGTATCTTAGATATTGTTCTCATTTTTAAAATGCTTATATGGAAAAACATTGTAATGATACAGGAATCTATTTAAAAAGATCTATTTGGTGTTCTTTTAAATAATTCTTTCTCTCTTTTTTATTTTTAAAGCTTAAGCATTTTAGAGTCAACTTTCTGGGGTCACTTTCCCATTTACAAAACTTACTGCTTTTCACTTATATGTTCAAACTCAGTTCTGATGTTCCAAGTATAAATTGTGCACTAGAAGAGCTGCAAATCTACAAGGAGAAACATATCACATAGAATATAAATGTGTGAGCAAAAATATTTTGTCTAATTTTTCAAAGGAATAAAAGTCAAGTTCACAAGTTATGAAGATTTTCAGCAAACCCCTTGATGCTCGGATCAAGCCTTAGAAATTTAAATCAGAATTCTCTGTCAACCTTACCTCTAAGTAATCAAAAGCTCACTTTCCCTGTGTATGACATATTGACATAGAGTAACCTCTCATTCCCAAGTGTTATTTCTTCTCAATTGAGGCTTTTCATTATTTTGTGCTCTGGTTGCATTTAATCCTTGAGCATAAAAATATTTCCCCTTTAATTTTGAAATCCACCCAAACAAAGTTATTTTTGAATCACAAAAATTCTCATCTAGGCAGCTCAGTGAGATCTAACTGCAATATTCAGTAGATAACATGGTTCAAAGGCTTTTGTTTGCTACAGCAAGTGCCAGTTTTATTCATGTGTAACACAATAATATGTAGCAAGTAAGATATAAACAGGTTGCAAGGTAAGGATCAGAGTGAGTTCAAATCTTGAAGTACATTCATATTTTAGATTACACATGCAGGATCCTTGGACTGGTTTGCTTTTACTTAATGCATCTTAGCCAGGTGTTGTTTGACATTTTGTAAAGCTCACAGTGAGATCTGCATTTGTCATCAAATTCTTCAACAGAAGTGTAAGATGGGAATCTTTTCTCTTGCTTCAACTTTTACAGTACCTTTTGGGTGTTGTTCATAGTATTTTTCTTTAGGGATCAAAAATGCATAGGTATCTACATACATATATTCGATATGTTTAAGTGTAGGCATATGTAATTACCTTTGCATCTATGCTTCCAACATTTTTATCCTAAAATATATTTGTCAAAGCAAATGATGCCTCCAGATGAGCCAATTTGTCAGTCAGATTTGTTCAGACTTGGATGGTAATGATGCCCTGAAAACAAAAACTCCATTGTCTTGAAGAAATACACTGGGCAGCCCTGAGAGAAATGAACAATTAATATCTGCTTCTTCAGTCCCTATAGTTGCAGAGGTTCAGAGGCCAGTGTTTACTGTAGGCTCTCAAGATAAATTTTAGTAAGACTCAAAACATAACTTTGATATGATTATATGATTATTTTGCTTTTTTTTACTGACATACTGTCCAATGTAAGATTCAATTATATATGGATACTCTTTATGTGGAACTTTGACTGAAAGCAAGTTTTTTTCCCCTGTACAATATTCATCATTGCTTCACCTTTTCCATTTGTAGCTAGGCCTGGCTCTTTAGGTCTTATGTCCAAGAACCCATTAGTAATTTATCAAAAGAGCAAATGTCATTATGCAGGAAGCCCTAGGAACTCTTTTGCATTTTATTTCTGGTTCTGATAGCATTACTATTGATTTAGTATTCTCCAGCATGACATGGGCTAGACACAACAGATCACTGCATCTTTCAACTGTCAATCACAAATGATCCAAGGCTTTTCAAAATATTTGAGCATCTGACTCAAATGTTCTTTTAAGACTAAAAACTATTAAACTTTAAAAATTCCCCATTCCTAAACAAATTAATAAGAACTTGTTTTATTTGATATTTAAAAGTGGAGGTGGGTAGGCAGAATTAAATGATGAAATTTCAATAGCTAGTTTCCCCAAATCTTGCAAAAAATTAAAAACATGTTAAGAAAAATTGTGTCATGTAAAACAATAGCATATAACTGAGTCTTTAATATAATAAAAATAAATAAGTTAAAGGGTATTTTTGAATGTCTCATCTTCCTAAAGAAACAAAATAGTAGAAGTGCATAATGAAATCATACTTTATATAATTTTTAAGTAATTGAGAAAGGATGAATTTTATGAGTATAAGCGAGTTATTTTAAAAGTTATTTTATTTTCACTTAATAAACTGTATATCAATTAAAGATAAAAAGAAAATATATTGATATTGGATATAAAATTTATACAAGAATTTTCTTTTTATTGTGAATCATCTTATTTCACTTTGTTTTTTATATTTTTATACATTAAAAACTTAATTTAAAGAAAATGCATTCACAGGGCCGGAGAGATAGCATGGAGGTAAGGCATTTGCCTTTCATGCAGAAGGATGGCGGTTTGAATCCGGACATCCCATACGGTCCCCTTTGCCTGCCAGGGGCGATTTCTGAGCATAGAGCAGGAGTAATCCCTGAGGGCAGCTGGGTGTGACCCATAACCACCCTGCAAAAAAAAGAAAGAAAAAAGAAAATGATTAACATAATTGGCATAGAAGAATTTTCTTACCAAGAGTAAAAAGCAAATCTCACTCATAAGAACGGAATATCTGGTTGTTAATGAAAATCAATAGATGCATGCTGCTTTCTTCAAAGATCAAAAAGTACATAAATTATACATTTTTTAATCACAAAAATGCTGTTATATAATCTTAGCTTTCACCTAGGCCAAGTATTCTTTCCCTACTGTCAGAGGTTCCCACTAATGTGAGCAAAAAACTTCTCAGTCTGTAACATGCCTGGTTCTGCTAGAGAACTAAAGTCAAAAGAACAGCAATTCCGGGCCGGAGCGGTGGTGTGGAGTGGTAAGGTGTCTGCCTTGGAGGCTCTAGCCTAGGATGAACCTAGGTTTGATCACTGGCATCCCAAACTGGGAGCGATTTCTGAGCGCATAGTTAGAAGTAATCCCTGAGCGTCACTGGGTGTGGCCCCTTCCCAAATACCTCCCCCCCAAAAGGAACAGCAATTCAATCATGAACAATTTTATAACCACTGTGCTTAATCAAATAAACATACATACAAACAAACGAACATAAACAGTTAGTGGAGCTGAGCAAGTTAATTTCAACTCCCAACTCTGCCATTTAGAACATGTAAAGAAATTTGACTTACATTTTCTAATCTGAGTAAAGGAGAGTGTTTTACTCATCTTAAAAGAGGAGAAACAACCCTACACATATTTCTTTTCTTTTTTTCTAAACATATTTCTTGATAAAGTTATTGCATTGTAATTCTTCTGTCAATTTTCTTTTAATGCTTTGTATTTTTTTTTCTGGAAGATATTATCTATGTTTCCCAGTTGGGATGAAACCATCTCACACATTTGAGAGTGCCCTGCTCACAGAACTTCCTGTGTGTTGACAGACATGTTCTATTTGTACTATCCAACATGGCAACCATAAGATTACTAACACAAAGGATCTAAGGAGAACAAGTTGGTCAACTGCTGACTTAAGCACTGAGCTGTTTAGTTTCAAGTGATTTTAACTCAAAATTTAAAAAGGTACTATCTATGCTGTTGAGAAGTATAATTCTAAAGAACTACATATGATATGAGATGATATAAGATGATATGAACTAGCCTTAGTTTCCTCTGGTTTTCTTTCGTATTATGCTTATATTGAAAATCCATCACAATAGATACAATTTTTTTTCCTTTTGGCCAAAGCTATCTAAGAGTTGATAGAGTGCTTTCCTTGTCTGTGGCCAACCTGGCTTTGATCACTGTCATCCCATAATGTCCCTCAAGCCCATCAGGAGTGATTCCTGAGCACATAGCCAGGAGTAGACCCTAAGCACCTCTGAACTTGGCCCCCAAATAAAATAAAATAAAATAATGACTATGTTTTTTCTTTAATCATCTTTCTAATAAGAAGGTATTAGACTAATTTGCCATCTTACCTCACTCATCAATCTGTCTCTGATAGAATCTTGTTCTAATTCCACTGAACACCATACCTGCAATGTTCAGATTTCTATTTCAGTCTCTGTTCTGAAACTCTTAACAAATGATAAAGTTTCAATTGGATTTCAGTCTACAGAACTTGGAGACTGATGATCATGACTGTGATTTTCAGAAGACTAGAGTCCATATTAAGGACAAGGGTTAATGTCCCTCTAGAAAATAGGCTTCTTGCTCACCACAAAGAGTGGTGAGTGCAGTTAGAGAAATAACTACACTGACAGCTATCATAACAATGTGAATGAATGAGGGAAGTGGAGAGCCTGTCTAGAGTACAAGTGGGGTGGGATGGGGTGGAGAGAGATTTGGGACATTCATTGGTGGTGGGAATGTTGCACCGGTGAAGGAGGGTGTTCTTTACATGACTGAAGCCCAACTACAATCATGTTTGTAATCAAGGTGTTTAAATAAAGATATTCATAAAAATTAAATTAAATTGAAAAAGAACAAATGAAAGAAAGAACAAAAGAAAGAAAGAAAGAATAAAGAGGAAAGGAAGAAAGGAAAATAAAGAAATAAAGAAGAAAGGAGAAAGGAAAGAAAGAAAGAAAGAAAGAAAGAAAGAAAGAAAGAAAAAGAAACAAAGAAAGAAAGAGAAAGAAA
This sequence comes from Crocidura indochinensis, assembly GCA_004027635.1. Classification (NCBI taxonomy): domain Eukaryota; kingdom Metazoa; phylum Chordata; class Mammalia; order Eulipotyphla; family Soricidae; genus Crocidura; species Crocidura indochinensis. The sequence goes on along the minus strand of PVKC010004101.1, from coordinate 17,236 downwards.
GGAAGAAAGGAAGAAAAGAAAAGGAAAGAAAAAGAAAGAGAAAGAAAATAGGCTTCATAATCCTCTAGGTCTACAATCAAGACATCACATATTGGTTCTGTCTTTTTTCTTCTCCTTCTTCTGATTCTTCTTGTAATAATAGCATGAGTATTTTTGACTTGGAAATTAAAACCTCTAAATGAGAAGCCAGAACCTGCTTCATGCTTTCATTTATATTCTAATTGAGTATTTCTCACTGTTTCATCTGGCTCAGGAGACCTACAGTACAGAAATTGGGACTGATTTCAAATAGAAAAAATATTCTTAAAGTTAAGAAGTCAGAAATTGCGAATTTTCATATCTGCCAGTCATGCTACTTATTTTAGTTCTAATTTGATATATATAATTACTTCTCATAAACCTAACTCTTGTATAATTCTAACAAACCTACACATAAATATTTGCTCTCTCCACTACAACCACAGCATTTTCTACATATCTTCAATCTGGCAGCTATTTCATTGCCTGGTATAGAGCAAATGCTCATGAGTGTTTTGAACAAATGAATGACTTATATGAGTCACATATTTATCTTCTTTTGCTTAATTTTAGTTTTCTAAATGTATGAATCTAATATACTCATCTCTTTACTGCTAATACTAAAAAAATGCATGGAACATAGTGAGTCTCACAATCATCTTTGAAACAAAATGACATGCAGGGACTTTAGCAATTTGCTTTACTTTTTCCTAACTGAAACTTGGCTAGTTCTTTAAACCTTGTTTAGATTAACCTTTCTTCTGTTTTTCTTTCTGTTTCTTCTGTATTCTGTATTTCTGTATTCCTCTGTGTCCTCCTTTCTTCTGTTTTTCCCATTTTTCTAACACTTCTGGTTTACCCAAGTCTTGAATGTTTTTGTCTCAATCTAGCTACTGACCCACTGCTTAATTTTGTTTTATCAGAATTTATGGGGACCAGAGGACTAAAGAAATAGTCCAAGTTTGATCCCTACTATCCCTTATGGTCCCCCAAGCCCACCAGGAATAACTCCTGAGTATTGCTGGGTGCAACCCCAAAGCAAAAATCAAAAAATAACAAAAAGAAACCTATAGGGTTGGGGGGGATAGTACAGTGGTTAAAATGCTTGCCTTGCATGATGTTGACTCCAATTCAATCCTTGGCAATCACTAAATCTAGTTCTCAGAGCATAGTCAGCAGTGATAACAAGAATAGGCCCTAAGAACTACCAGGTGTAGCCCCAAAACCCAGGGAAAAATGAAGGAAATTATTAAAGACCTCCTTCATGCCAGATGCTATGTTAGTACTTTGTTTTACTGGATTAGTAATTCTTGGTCAAATACGTAAAGATATTAGCTTATCCTTTAAAAAATAATTTTATATTTTATTACACTCAGAATTTTAGCTCGGAATTACTTATTCCTGCATTAGTAAACAGAACAGATACAAACCATGAATGTGATTAACAGTACTTTTTCTCCCACTCCTTCATTATATAATTATATAATTCTGAAATATTTTCAGTATTTGCTGTCTTGTTTATGGTATTTTTAATAATCTAAAGCCATTGTTAAATAACACTTTACATAACTAGCCTTACATAAAACACATATACCATATTTCTTCTAATGAAGACTTCTCAATTCCTCCCTCATTCTTTGTAACATTTTTGTCTGTATTTTATTATATGCTTCATATAGTGTAGAATATGTAACCATCCAAATACAATTTACCATTATTTCTTTAATGCTATCTTTTAGAGTAAGACTAAAATGTCAAGGTGTTCAAATAAATATATTTATAATAAAAAACACTTTACAAAAGACTAAAATGTTTTTAATTATTTGTTTTCTGATAATTTTCTTTTATTTATGTTTGTTCATGTTTCAATTCCTGACCTATCTCAGCTTTCTTTTGTCTGAAAAAAAATGTTTTTTTAATATTACTTAAGGGGTCAATCAGTTGGTGATGAGTTCTCTGAGTTTTTGTGTGAGAAAACATTTATCCTTCTGGAGGATAATTTTGATAAACAAAGAATCCTAAGTTAATGATTTTTTGGGGGGGGTTTGGGTCACACCTGGCAGCATTCAGGGATTACTCATGTCTCTACACTTAGAAATCGCCCCTGGCAAACACAGGGGTCCATATGGGATACTGGGATTCGAACCACCACCCTTATGCATGAAAGGCAAATGCCTTACCTCCATGCTATCTCTCCGGCCCCAGTTAATGATATTTTTAAATTTAAATATTTCACTACATGGTCTTCTTTCTTGTAACCAGAAGAGCAGTCTAATTCTTAAATTTGTTTTTCTGTAGAAAAAGATATAGTATCCTCTAACTCACCTACTTTCAATATTTCCTATTTTTGATGCAGTGTATTTTAAGCATTATAATCCAAGAGGTGTGTATGAATGAATGTCTATGGATATGAGTTTATGTATGCATTAAAACTACTAGGTCTTTGAAGATTAATAAATTCTTAATAATTACTTCTGTAATATGCACATACCTCAGATACTTATTTTATCTTCTTTTTCTCTTTCTTTTCCAAATGCTATTAAAAATATACAGGTTTTATACCTATTAAAATTTTTTGTCATTCATTCTTTGTTTGTTTGTCTTTAAATTTTAGAAATTTCTGTACATCAATCTTCAAACTCATTAATTATTTCTTAAAACAAAAGAAATAATCAGGGGCTAGAGTGGTGGTGCAGCTGCAGGGCATTTGCCGTGCATGTGGCTGACCTAGGAGACGGATCTCCAGGCATCTCAAATGGTCCCCCAAGCCAGGAGCAATTTCTGAGTTCATAGCCAGGAGTGACCCCTGAGCATCATCTGGTGTGACCCAAAATAAACAAAAACCAACAACAACAAAAATAATCAAAAGATTCTTCTTTTTTATTATAGTGGTTTTGATTTTGATTGTTTCCTTTTATTCTTTCTCAGAGTTTCATCCTTTTTATACACTGCTCATCCATCTGGATTACTTTGCTATATTTTCATTACAAATAATATCAAACTCATTGGCTATAAACAACACAACTGTAATATTATCTGATTTGTCCAACACAGGTTCCACTGAAGGAATCAGTAAGGCTTGCAATTTTCTTGCTTTGCACTTTCCCAGTTTCTAAAAACTGTGGGGGGGAAAGCATTTCATACGAACTGCACCACTCTGGCTTTTATCTCCATCTTCAACTCCTTTTGTTTGTTTGTTTGGTTGGTTTTTTGTTTTTGTTTTCTGTTTTGGGGTCACATCCAACAGCTTTCAGGGATTACTCCTAGCTCTGTGCTGAGAAATCGCTCCTGGCAGGCTCGGGAAACCACATAGGATGCTGGGAATTGAACCCAGGTCTGCCCTGTGCCTACTGCATGCAAGGGAAATGCTCTATCTATGTGCTACTTCTCTGGCCCTGCCATCTTCCACACTTCTGGACACATATGATTATACCGGAACCACTCCAAACTGGATTAATAATCTCAAATTTTCTATTGTAATGAAATGTTCATTCCTTTTGCTATTTTCACCCCCATTCCTTTTGTTATTTATGATAACATACTTACAGCTTATAAGAATTAAAAAATGAGCACATTGTGCAAATTCCTCTACATAGGAAAACACTATGCCTTCTATGTTTCCTGCTTTTCCCATTGGTGAATTTAACTTGTTAATCATTATGTTTTGATTCCTTATCAGAAAACTTCAACATCTGTGCCATCTACAGCTGGTTCTGATGAATATCTTTGGCACTGCGGACAAAAATTGCTTTTTGGTATGCCCTCCAAACCCATTCTGTTTTTTTTTATAGGGGTTTCTCCAGTGGTTCCCAAAGGGCTCAGGTATTACTCTCAGTGATACTCAAACTAGAGGGAAGGGCCTGGGAGTTTGGTACAGAGTCAGAGCTCTCTTTTAAGGTCAGACAATGCTGGTAGTCACCAAAGTCACATATATGCTGGTGCTCATGGGCCCTTAATGAAAGAAATCAAACTCAGGGCCATGCTATGTAAGGTGCATCTTGTAAAACTTTGAGCCATCTCCCAGGTCCAAGCTTTGTAACCTTTTGATTGAAAATTAAATATGTGGTGTCAGGAAACATGGTAGGATTTATTTTAATCTGGATAGAAGGTTGGCTGTGTTTAATGCTTTTTGTAGATGTGTAAAATGTATAACATAAATATTTAATTCGTTGATTTTATCTTTCTATTTACTTGAGTCTATACCTTTCTACTTTATTTTTTATTTATATATTTATTTAAGCACCATGATCTCAAACATGTTTTTATTTGGGTTTCAGTCATAAAAAGAACACCCCCCTTCACCAGTGCAACATTTCCACCACCAATGACCCTCTGTTATCACCCCTCATTCCCTGACTATATTCGAGATAGGCATTCTACTTCTCTCACTCATTAACATTGTCATGATAGTTATTAGTGTAGATATTTCTCTAACTGCACTCACCACTCTTTGTAAGCTTCATATCTGGCCCTTCCAGTCCTCATCTTTATTGTCTCTGGGCATTATTACAATAATGTCTTTTATTTTTCTTAAAACCCATAGATGAGTGAGACTATTCTGTGTTTATCTCTGTTCCTCTGACTTATTTCACTTAGTCTAATAGATTCCATGTCCATCCATGTATAGAAAAATTTCATGACTTCTCTTCTAATGGCTGCATTATATTCCATTGTGTATATGTATCACAGTTTCTTTAGAATTCATCTATGAAGGGCATCTTGGTTCTTTCCAGACTCTGAATATTGTAAATAGCACTGCAATGGATATAAGTGTAAGGAAGGTATTTTTTGTATTGTGTTTTTGTGTGACTGGAACTGATATAGCTGGATCATATGGGAGTCCAATTTCCAGTTTTTTTTGAGGAATCCCTATATTGTTTTGAATAAAGGCTAGACTAGATGGCATTCCCACCAGCAGTGAATGACATTTCCTTTCTCTCCACATCCCCACCAGCACTGCTTGTTCTTTTTCGTGTGTGTGATGTGTGCCAGTCTCTGTGGTGTGAGATGGTACCTCATATTTGTTTGATTTGCCTCTCCCTGATGATTAGCGATGTCGATCATTTTTCCATATGCCTTTTGGGCATCTGTATTTCTTCTTTGAGGAAATGTTCATTTCTTCTCCCTATTTTTGGTGTGGTTAGATGTTTATTTTGTTTTTAAGTTCTGTCAGTACCTTGTATATCTTTGATATTAGCTCTTTATCTGATGGGTATTGGGTGAATAGTTTTTTTTTTTTTTCATTCTGTGGTGGCTTTGTATCCTACTCACTATTTCCTTTGGAGTGCAGAAGCTTCTCTGCTTAACATAGTCCCATCTGTTTATCTTGACTTTCACTTGTTTGGAAAGTGCTATTTCCTCTTTGACGATGCCTTAGTTGCAATGTCATGGAGTGTTTTACCTACATGTTCTATGTACTTATGGTTTTGAGTCTGATAGCAGGTCTTTAATCCATTTGGATTAGACCTTTGTTCATGGTATTAGATGGAGCTACCTTTCAGCTTTCTTAGTTGAAATACATAGTTATGCTATCTGATGGGCTGGCAAAGCATTAAGTAAAGAAGTATTTCCCTATTCTCCAATTATATCTCAGTAATTTATTGAATGCTTCCTATTTGGGCTATTTAGTCTTTCTATGAGTTTAGTGGCATAGGTTATTTCTCCATTTCCTTAGACCCTTTTCTATTGGCAAGGTACCTAACAATTTTCTTTGAACATGTGATCTGTATGGCCTATTGCACCCTAACCTAACCTTTAGTCTTAGATGGAACTTAAAAGTACAGGTAGGAGAAATGCCCTTGATTTACCAGATCTTAAGGAAAGCATTAATAGTCTTTAATGTTTTGGAGCAGAGAATATAGTAGACATATTTCACAGTAATTACTACCTACTAGATGGAATCTAAGACTTGAAAGATGGTAGAATTCCTACAGGTAAAACCTATTAAAGTTTTATAAAACCTATAAAACTTTGAGGTCCTCAAGCTCAGATCCTGCTGAACTTGAGGTCCCAGAACTTCTCAGATAAATATTAGTCTAATTTATTAAAATTATCATTTAATTTTTCCAGCTAGTTAATGGCTCCACTGACTTTTTTTATTGGTAATGCAGATCTTTTTCTTTTTCTGTTCACATGAGACTATTTTTCCAGATTTCAAATTGGTAATTTGCCTTATAACCTCATCTCTAATGGGTCCAAGAAAAGGCATTGATACTTTTTTTTTTTTACTTGTACGAATAGATATTACCATTCCAAACTGTTTATATGAAAGTTGAAGGAGAATTTCTAGATCATGTTATTTGAACTCAAACAAAGGGAGCTTGCATTTTTCTGTTTATTAAACAGAGCTATATGTCTTCCAGTGGAAAATTTAGAACGATAGCAAAAACGAGGAAGGGGAAATTAAAGAACATAGATGCTTGCTTCTAGTAGCTATCATGAACAGAAACCAGAAAATTGGGCAATTAATCTATAATCAAAAACTATAAGTGAAGTTTCTATCTGATGCACACAACCTAATTACTTTATTTGAAATCTGTCTGGAAGGGGATTTTGCTTCCATGTGTAGGAAATTGTAGAAAACCATGATTGTCAAAGAGCTCACCAAAAGAACTTGACTGCTATGCTGAGTGTTTTCCAAAATACCATGAGCACATTTCTTTTCCAGTAAAGGATGTAATTTATCAATTGTTAAGGTTGATTTTTTTCACAACAGCTCCTTTTTGGATGGGCTTTAAAACTGTACATATTGCATTTTTTTAAGTCACAATCAAGGATGCTTACTTAATGTTGACTAACATAGCATGATTGAAAAGCTACCCTCTCTGGATGTCAGAGTTCAACAGACTTTTTATAAAACAACAATCTATTTAGAAATATTTATGTTTGATGGAATTATTTTCTGAAATGTGTAAAGCATAATAAAGTGAGAATATTTAAAGGTTTTTACTAAATTTCTGCCTAGTAGTATTTCTTATCTATTATCTTGCGGGTTTTGCTATTTATATAAATCAGAAATTTAATGCAGTTATTCTAGGTACAGGTCTATATTCTTTAGTGCTTCCATAATCTCATATTGATGGATTTTAGATATACACCAGTCATATGAAAGACAACCTTGAAACAAATGCAAATAAATGTAGGGTCTCTGAAAAGAAGAGAAATTAAAATGATTAAAAATTAATAAAAATTAATAAAATTTATATTAATATCTGCAAAATAGTAAAATACATATTACAATTATGTTTACATCAGAATTTATTTATTTCAGCCTAAATAAAAAGTAAATCAAATATTTGAGATTGCAACTTTAATTTGCTCCTCTGTAGTCTGGGCTATACACACTGTCATTATCAGATAATGTCTATACAGCTGAATGTTATTAGTGCTCTCCATTTTGACTATATTATTATATTATAAAACATGAAATTGGGCAATTTTACATCTACTACTTTTATTGATTCTGACTATTAAGTAGGCAATCAATGGTGATTACAAGATCCAAAGCATTTCCGAGGAGAACACAAATCAAATTTGGCTCATCACTTCTGTTAACTATACAAATAGAATATGTTAAAAATGAACAGCAAGCAGATTTAATGGAAATAAGTATCCCGTTAAGACCCCAAATCAGCAACAAATTTATGAGACTACTTGAAAATGATGATATATTTAAAAGGAAATTATATTTTCAAAGGAATTGCTCTCTTTAATCTGTTAGCTCTATAGGCACAGGGTGATACTAATTAGTGGGTGAGAAAACTAAACGGAATAATTATTAAAAGAGAGAGATCAGGAAAGGCATGAAATCCAGAGTTTCTGGTTTCAAGAGAAGTAGTAAAAAGTATGCAGGGAAAGAAACAAAAGAGAATGACTTAAGAAGAGAATTTTTAATCTCTTTGTAAGCAGAAGGCACTCGATTTTTTAGATAATTTTTATGTTTACAATTTAGGGTCTTTTTATTAAAAATTTTCCACAGTCTATTCTGGATTAATTTATTTTTTATTTTGTGTGTGTTTTCTTCACTTAAAAATAAATTATTATACTAGAAATATGATGCTGAAATCTTCTAGTAGCTAGGGGACAAACATATTCTGTTCGTCTTGACTTATGGCAATAGAGGTCAGATGAAACTCAGCCTAGAATTTGATTTACTGAATGGTCACAGAATATCTGCAGAATTTCTGAATTGAGACACTTCTGCTCTTTCTCTCTTTACAGAAAGAATTCTTGCAGAAACTGCCCCCAAATATATGGGAGATGCCTGGTAAGTCTTAAAACTGAATTCATTTGAGTTTGCTTTAAAGAGTAGTCAATCATTGGACTAAATGTACTTCTTCTGTTATAGACAAATAATATTCATTCTATTTTATCCTCTGTGGTAAAAAGAATTCCTCCCTTAGCCTAGCAGTAACCAAAAGGATAAAGATGGTATGGATATCACTGGGGACCAAATAACAGAACCTGGGAATTGATTTCCTGAACTAAACAGGAATAATCAGGCTTCATCTGTTTATTATTTTGCCCTTCAATATCAGGTGCTAGAATATAATATGAGGTGGAATTCACAAATTGTACTCAAGTTGGTAATTTATAGCTTAAAAAACTAATATCAAAAGGGGAAAATTATTAGCTTTGTGAGATGAATTTGCTCTAAGATACAATGAATGTCCCCAGAAAAAAGTGTGAAATCCTTTAGAATGACACAGAAATATGTGCAGCAGAATTCACTTAACTAGAAAAATGCCAACAGTTAGTGACAGACAGGAGTTATATTCAAGCTCCTTAGCTCCAAATAAATTGTCTCTTTTAAGTGGTGAGTGAAGTTAGATAAATAAAATTGAGTTATATATGAGTTATCATAACAGCATCATTGAGTGAAAGATGTAGAAATCCTGTCTCGAATACTTATGAGGGGGGAGTGAGGGAGAGAGGAGATTGTGGCATTGGTGATGGGAAAGTTGTACTGGTGAATGGGTGTGTTCTTTTTATGACTGAAACCCAACTACAATCATGTTTTAATCACAATGTTTAAATAAAGATATTATTAAAGAAAACAACTGTAAAAAATTTATAACTCAAAATTGTCTCAATAAAAATTTAAAAAATAAACCATATCTAGAACTGAAGGTAAGAAGTATGCATGGTGGTGAGCACTTTAGGCTACTAATCCCAGTATTTGGGCTTAGAATGGATTTTTATAAACTTTATCCAAGACCACCATGGATATTAGACTTCTTTGATTTTACATGTAACTTATGTATATATTCTTTTTCTTAAGTATTCATTATAAGGAGATTGTTTTATAGAGAAGCAAACAGTCTCCAATAGACTGTTTCGTTTAATACATTTTAGTATATTCAATAATGGTCAGAATCTGACATTATTATCTAACTCCAAAGTCCAAGTGCTTTTCCATATTAACATACCACTTTCACCTCTTGGATGACAAAATAAAATAATAAATAAGAAATTATCTATCTTAGAAAGAACTGCTATCTATACTACAAGGAAAGGAAAACTTAACAACTGTTGGCAATAGTATGCAGTCATATTGTTATCTATTAACACCAACCTGTTAGTTAAATGTCCAACTGTAGGACATTTATAAGAGTGAGCAATAATCTAATGAGTGTTCAAGTCTTTGACAGACCTAGAAATGCCTTAGTTTTGACTAAAAATATCTACATTCAAGGGTTGGATGATAATACAACAGGTAGGGCATTTACCTTGCAAGTGGTTGAGCCAGGTTCAATTTCCCGGCATCCCATATAGTTCCCTGAGCCTGCCATATGGAATGCCAGGATTTGAACCACCATCCTTCTGCATGCAAGGCAAATACCCTATCTCCATGCTATCTCTCCAGACCTCCAAAAATCTTCTTTTTGATGACATTCACACTCTTTCCATTAGCCTGGGTATCAGCCAAAAGTCTTTGCTCAATAATAATAATAATAATAATAATAATAATAATAATAATAATAATAATAATAATAAATTTCTGAGTGCCGAGCCAGTTGTAACCCCTGAGGACCACTGTGTGTGACTCCCAAAACAAAGCAAAATAAAACATAACATAACATACATTATGTTATAAAACAACACGAAACCCTACATTCATACATAATGTTTTCCATTTTAAATAAAAAGTGAAGGAACATAATTTTAAACATCAATTGGAGAATGTTATAGGTATAAATCCACAGCACAGACTTAACAGCACTGAAAATATGAGATCTAAGCTGCAACCACCTAACTTTGTAATGGGCCCATCAAGGTGGCAGGTAGAGAGTGTGAGTGAGGAGAGACTACGGAAACATTAGTGATAGCAGTTAAAACTGGTAATGAGATTGGAACTGAAATATTATGTGTCTAAATCACACATTATGTGTCTATACCAACAATCAATAACAGAATCAGTAAGCTGCATTTTTTAAACAAAAAATAGAAAATGAATTTTAGACATCCATAGATAAAATATTGGAATTCTACTTCATTACCAATCTTTCAAAACTACATTAATGTCAAGCCTCCAAATTCCCTGAACCCACTCTCCATTTTACTTTTTTTATTCTGGATAACTCCCTGGCCTTCCATATTAAACAAACCTTTTAAAACATACAGGTTTCCTGGGAAAATGTCTTATGAATACAGTTCATCAATAGACAGACTAAAGTCTAAATGGAAGGGAATCATGGTTATATTTTCTTTCCACAATACTGGCAATCTTCTCTCATTGTGAGGCCCATAGACATTCAAATGTAAAAATGTCTTGTTGAAAAAATTTCATTATTTCTAAGGCATGTATTTTCATAAATATTTTATAAGTGCTTAGAAAGTTGTTACAATAAACAGGTAATATAATCATCAGACAAAATAATAATAATCAGAAGAAAATACACATTTTAGGATTAATAGTAGGAGCATTATTTTATATTTCATTCTCACTTTCCTCATTTTGTTTTCCATAGTGCTTCAGTGAAGAATTTGAGGTGCATTTTTTTTTCTTCACAAATAAATCAAATTCCCAGAGACCAGCAAACAGTATTTCTTTAGAAACAAATTCACTTTTTTGGGGTCATTAGCATATTCCCTTGGGTTTACAGAGTTGAGCAACTCTGAGGGAAAATATATTTTCTTCTATTAGGAGAAAAACTACCACTTTTTTTTTCTGCCCAATCTCTTCTCAGAGGATCATCATTTCCAATAGAATTCACAGTAAATGCAGAAATATTCAACAATGACTAAAGCAAAAAAATCACTTGGGACTCAAAAAAGAATATTTTTAAGTAAAAAAAAAAAGTCCTGAAAAGTTTCTCTAACCTGTCACAGCATAGTAAACTTTTAGAAGTGGGAAGAGAAGATATAATACAGCAAGATCAGTTTCGCTATTCCCCGAGAGCAGGCTGCCTGCATTCGAAGCATTTTTTTACAATTGTTTTTTCTTCCAGAGCAGCATCTTTTTGAACACCGAGAGGAAAAAAATGAAATGTTTATTTAAAAATAAATAAATAAAATGCCTTTGAAATGCACTAAATACATCATGAATCCTGGCAGTATGAATTAGGTGCGCTGGGTTGACTGGTCAAAATCTGAATGGGCACCCAAGGAATTGACTCATTCATTCCAGCTTTTCTATTGCCCCCAAATAAAAAAAAAACCTTCATTTTGATTACATTCACTCTCTTTCCTTTAGCCTGGTTATCAGCCTAAAATCTTTGCTCAAAAATGACCAGCTCCAATGTGTCCAGTATGCTGCTATGCTTGTTTTGCATCATTCCTTCTTTTTCCTTTTTTAAGATTCTATTTCATTGCATGCTCATGAAACTTTGACATTTTTTGGATATTATGAGCCATGGTCAGCCCAACGAAGATGCTTCAAGAAGAGCAAATCTTCCAGACCTACTGAGCAGACCAGGGCTCGTTCAATCACTTAATACAGTCATACACTGGTATAAGCAACTGCGACTCCTCTTTGGTTGAAGAGCATTCTTGGTTAACCCAGGCCTTCCAGCTTTATCAGAATGAAAAATAATAGTCAGGACCTGAAGCAACTTAGCATCACATTGTCTTCTAAGAGTCTATGATAACCTCCCATGGAAATAACAGGTATGCATTTTCAAGAGCAAGTCTCTGGCTTTTTACTAACATGCAAGGCATTTATAAAAAATCAATATAGGACGTTTTGCTGATCAAAGGGGAACATACAAATAGATTTTTTAAACTCACAAAAATAATAATGAATAATTCCTTAGTGTAAAGTTGTATTCCATTATATATATACCACATCTACATGGCTCTAAGGAATGATGAAATCAAATAATTCACTGCAGCATAAATGGAAATGGATTGTATGCTAAATTAAGTAATCTAGAAGAAGGATAAATACAAGATGATATCACTTCTAAGTGGTATTCAGAATAACCGCATGAGGGAATGCAATGGTTAAAATGGAGGTTGTCAAGAACATTCTAGGGCCCAAGGTATAGTAGAAGGAAAGAAATTGAATGAAGGAGGAAAAATATAAAATGTGGGACAAGGACCCTAAGGTCTCAAGAGCATTGGTGGTGATAGCACAGCTGGTAGGGTGTTTGCCTTGATGCATCCAACCGAAATTTGATTCCTGGCACCCCATATGGTCTCCTGAGCCTGTCAAGTGCAATTCCTGAGCGAAAATAGCCAGGAGTAACCCCTGAGTGCTGGCGGACTGGGGTGGATTTGGTAGGATGGAATGCACTCTGGGAACATTTATAGAAGGAGGTTAACACTGGTAGTGAGATTGGTCCTAAAACATTATATGTCTAAAACCCAACTATAAAAAAATTTGTAAATAACAACGGTTTAAATAAAAATTGTTTAAAAAGTACAGTGGCAAGTTTTATTGAACCCTAACGACGAGAGCAATTCTGTGAGGAAAAAGAATGCTACTCTTAAGTCCACTTTACAGATGAGGAAACCCAGGCAAAGAATAAATGTCAAGAGTCAGACTGCAACCTGACAAATGACAAAACTTGGATCCCAAATTGCTATGCATATACTCTACGATTAATAAAGCAAATTCTTCATTGTCTAGACATGGGGCTAGACAACAGTAGAGTGGGTTTGGTGCTTGCTTTGCACAGAGCAGATCTATATTCTATCCCCAGTACCATATATAGTTCTCTGAACTCTGACAGCAGTAATCCCTAAGAGAGAATCAGAAGTCCTGAGTACAGATGGATGTGCCTGTCCCAAATAACCCTTTCAGATGGAAAACTGTTCCCTATTATTCAGAATATCAGAAGGAATCTAAGGTAGTGACTTCAGGTATTTCATGGAACATTGCTAGTAAGCCATTGCTATTTTTTAGTTGGTGGGTTAAGATTCATCTTGAAGATGCTAATACATGTTTTTATCTTTTTTTTTGCCTCCTGTGAACTAAGCAGTGTTTATTTAAATACCTTGATTACAAACATGATTGTACTTGGGTTTCAGTCATGTAAAGAATGCCCCCCTTCACCAATGTAACATTCCCATCATCAATGTCCCAAATCTCTCTCCTCCCCACCCCACCCTACCTGTGCTCTAGACAGGCTTTCTACTTCCCTCATTCATTCACATTGTTATGATAGTTCTCAATGCAGTTATTTCTCTAACTACACCCATCACTCGTTGTGGTGAGCTTCATGTTATGAGCTGGACTTTCCAGGCCTCCTCTCTTTTGTCTCTGAGGATTATTGCAAGAATGTCTTTTCTTTTTCGTAAAACCTATAGATGAGTGTGACTATTCTGTGTCTATCTCTCTCCCTCTGGCTTATTTCACTCAGCATAATAGATTCAGATTCTTGGGTCACCAAAGAAGCAGCTTCAGAGCCATTGTGGAACTCTGGTGCCATCTCTTCAGTAAGTTAGAGCACAGAAAGAAGAAAAAGCTGACAATCTGTTCTCCCTGAGGATTATGAACAAATATCCTTAGGAAAAAAATAACAAGGAAAATTTTCCAGCAGGATGGAAGACACCTGATTATGAACAAGCAGGTAGTCAAAGAAATGCTGTTGGGTTCTGGTTATGCTCCTATTCCCATTGGGAGAAAAATGGCTCTGGGTCTACTAAAAGGAAGGTTAGTAGAAATATAGTTAGATGGGAAACTGCCACTTGTGTGTGGTGGATGTCATGCTTCCTATCTGCCTTAAAGGCATTTGAATCTACAGCGTTTTGTTCTTGAGAAATAAAATTTTTGCCACAGTAATGACAAAAATGTTCCCTTACACAATGAGAGAGGAGTGAAAAGGATCTTGAACATGGCATTTATCAGATATAATATTTTACTTCCTGTTAATGGTTATATTTGAAGGGGGTGGTGGGAGATTTAAAACATTTCATCCCATTTGACATCAACATTTGGGTTCAATTTAGTCAAATCAAGGCTTACAGAATTCACTGGGGCATCATGGAGGTTTTACAATTGTTCTTCTAAATAGGCAAGCTATATTATATTTGCATAATTATCCATTTGACACTGGACTAAACAAAATGTCTTTAAAAGCAATAGAACTATTTCCTATCAAAAGTGACCTAACTTTGGACTAGATAATTAATCTCTTTGAATCTGCCTTTTTTGTTTTAAAATGCTGATGATATGTGCCTCTCTCACAGCCTTAATGAGAGATTCAAACTACTTGACAGGCAGGAGAAAGTACGGCTCCATGAAGCATGGTCTTCACAGCCCTCATAAGTGTATTTTTCAGTCATTGGTGATCCCTGGTGGCTATGTGAGTGATAAGAATGTTAATTATGTGGAAAGGGCCTTAAGAATCTCTGGATTATTCAAATTTCAATATCAATGGAGTAGTAGAGGATTAAAAAACAAATTCTCAATTTTATCACAACACACACGAGAACTTTCTGGAAAGAGAAAATTTTTGTCTGCCTGGATACAAGCCAATGCCATATTTTCACATCCAGAGAACTATAAAGAACATAAATAGATTACTTAAATTCACACCTTATTTTCTGTTGATTTGTTCTTAGTATCTAAACTAGTTCCCATATAATGAGAAAGATATGATTTACTAGATTAAATATTTTGCTCAGGGGATCACAAGTAGTTAAGTGATTTAACTGGGATTCAAATCCAGATGTTTAATTCCAAAGTCATGTGTCATAATCCTCCAAATAGCTTGCAACTGAATTTACATACCATCATACATTCTACCATTGAATATAGGCAGGATGCTTTCAAGACTTTTGCTCTCCATTTTCCTGATAGCTATGTAACAGGTGTTTACCATTTAATTTATTTTCCCCTGATAGAAATAATTATCCTTTACTATCACACTGATTCATTCCAGAACTGTTTTTAAGAATTCCATTCCCCAAACAAATATTTATACAAATATTTGGATTCTGGATTCTGAAGTTAAAAGTTGTCATCCAATTCTATTTCTTCTAAAAGTTATGTCCTTGTTAAATGGTAAACTAGTGTTTTACCAAATGACACTTTTCACTTATTTCAATGGGTATATGGTTTAAATTAAATGTTAGATATTAGTCAGAAATTTTCTATGCAAATAACTCAAGAGTAATACTAACATGGATTAAATTTCCTTTATGCTAGGTAATAGGCTAATTAAAAATAAGCATTATTTTAATTATGATGCATTATAACTTTATAAAAAAGAGACTTTTATAAGAAAGATGAAATGTTGTTCTTTAGAATGCTAAAGGTAATTGTTTATAGAGGTGAGAGCCGAGTTTCATTCTGCGTGACAAAAACATCCATATTTTTAAGTGTTATAGATTCTGTCTCAGTGTAAGATGTGAACTAGCATGCTATTAAATTTCCTGTTATTCCTACACAATTAAATAAACTCACCACAATTCTACAGTTTCTATTCAATGTCACCCAATACGTTGAAGGAAAAGCAACAGTAATCCAGTAGGGAACACTTACGCAGCATCATTCCTGGCAGGAAACACAATCAATCCCGCTTAGTAAAATCTTTAGAGATCAACAAATCAGGCCAGCAGCACTATCCCAATAGTCATTTCTCAGGAGACTAGGCTCCAGGAGTCTTCAAGTGGTTTCTCCATGGGGTAAGGGCATAAAGAAGTTGAGGTGGTATGAATATTTAGGAACTTGAGAATCTTACACTGGAAATTAGGTTCTAATATCACTTGTTTTATAAGTCTGTAACCAAGACACATGAAGTCTATATAAAACATTTATTTCAATAAATACTTTTTTAAAAATATTGAATCAATGGGAAAGTACTTGATGACTACCATTTTCAGGGACAGGGAGACCCCCAAATCATGAGCCTTTAGCCTATGGTTTTAACCTTGGAGCCAGATACATAAAATCTTCAGATAAAATTATATGCTGTCAGCCTAAAGCTCTTATCAATGACTACATAAGAGTTTTTCCATGCTAACGTAGCAGTAATTTGCAATGATCCATTCATTCTCTTGTACACGGCATCCCTTGAGACTAGCAATTCTTCTAAAAGAAAAACAATGATGGCCGGTGTTAAGGTAAATCACTTAGCTTATAGGAATTAGGATGAAGGTATTATTGATCCATTATGATATCCATTATAGAATCAGCTCCATAGCTTTGTGCCCTATTAAGTACTTTAACTGAATTAACCTTTTCAAAACTGCCATGTAAATAACCTTTATCCCACAAGCTGTCATTATTTTCATCAATTTTCTTACCCATTATTTCACAAGATGATACCTTTCTTCAGTCCAAATCTATGAATTTATTCCAACTCACACTGGCCCCAATCTTTAACAAACCAGCAGAGCTGCTTTTTAAAAATTTTTCCTTAAAAATATCACAATAAAATAAAGGGCCTTTGAGTCTCATCACTCTCCAAGATGTCAATATTTATTTATTAATATCATTCAGACACAACATTCATTCATTCATTTTTCTTATAAAACCAAAGTGCTGGTTATTAAAAAAACTCAACAAATACAGTTAAGTAAAAGATTAAAAATTAATAACAGTATTACTTTAGACTATATTCCTCTATCTTTTACCTATGTGAACACAAACATTTCAAATATATATATTGGGCCATGATGATTCATGCTGCATTTGCTTAAAAAAATTACAAGTTTTTCACTTCTATTTCTTACTTTCCTGTCCACAGAAACAACTTTGTCACATATGATTTCTGATTTTCAAACTCAAAGTGCTCCTCTAATTTTTCTCATTCTACTACATCAACTT
>PVKC010004100.1:0-36657 GCA_004027635.1 Crocidura indochinensis | reverse complement strand
AGAAGACTCCCCAGTCAATCAGAATTTGCAGTGGACTGTGAATAAAACCCACCATCCATCATCTAGACTAAATAAATTATTGTCTTCTTAAATGACCCTCTAGTATAATACTAATTGTTATTAATTGTTATACTTATATTTTAATGAAAATTTATACTGATTAATATTACCATAGCCAGCACATATTCAATATGTGGCAGGTAGTAAGTGATATGTTTTTCATCTTAGTGGATATAATTTGAAATAAGTACTATTTCATTACCATTGTTAAAAAATAAGTAAATTAAAAATTAGTGAAGTTAGGTACTTATTAAAAATCACATAGTAACTAAATAAAATTTTTGAGATATGAACTGAGGCATGAGGCAGCATGATTCTAGAGTGCATTTGCTATCAAAGATGATTGATCACAAGACCAGAAAGATACTATGATAGGCAAAAAAGTTGTATTGCATACATCCAACCCAGGATCAATCCACAACACCTTATATTCCCCCAGCCAACCAAGAGTGACTCCTGAATACAGAGCCAGGATTAAGGCCTTAGTAAAGCTGGGTATGGTTCATAAATAAACAAACATAAAACAGTTCATCATTTTAATCAAGATGTCTAATTACAGTTTTGCTAAGTATGGTTATAAGACTACAGATTTGTTGGAGAAATTGTCAACAAATAGTGTTGAATGTGGTGGTTCAGTGATTTTCAACATTTTTTTTTTTTACTTTTTAGATCTTCTTCCTATACTGACCCTCAGTCTTAGGCAATTATTGTGGCAAGTAACTAAACATAACACATAGGCAAATATCAACATATATATATATATGTGTGTGTGTGTGTGTGTGTGTGTGTGTGTGTGTGTGTTTTCATAAAGTATAATGCAATGCTCAAGAATGAGAAAGTTAGAAGCTAGGACCTTCAGAATTGTAATAAGAATCGATTTAAGATTTTCTGAGCTTCTATAATTCTATACTTTTTACTTGTTTATTTTGGGACCATACCCAGTGGTGTTCAGGGGTTATTCCTATCTCTGCACTCTTAGCTGGCTTGAGTTACCATGTGGGATGCCAAGGATATAACCTGCATGGTGGCTGGTGGCTCAACTTTAATGACTGCTGACAGATAAGAGTAACTAAAGTTGTTAAGTTACTAAAGAGCTCTGGAGTTGTATCAAGTGCTTAAAATAATACAATGAAATGTTCCCTGTCAGTTACATCATTTACAAATTTTTTCTCTTAGCATGTAATGTTGAATAGTGTGTTCTAAAAATATAGTATTATCTTCACAATAGATTTCTTCAAGTTTAGAGAAAAAAGATCAAGATAGCAGAATAGAGAGAACTTGTATCTGAATCTTCCTTTGATCACTGCAAATCTTACACCAAACTTGAGCTTATCACAGAAACAGGCCAGAAACCTGACCAATAAGGAACTGAAGCAAATATACTCTTCAGAATTGGAAATAGTGGGTATTTTCACCAAGAAACTTAACCAGCGAGGAACATGCCATCATCAAAAAGAGAGACCTAAAGATCTAAAGAGCATAAATTTGCTGAAGGAAAGGTACGTGGTCCCATAGACCATCCAAAACAGAGTAAGAACGGGGTCCACATGACTATGTTTAGACCTAACCAAACTTAGTGCTTAGATAGACTGAGGCACTCGCGTTTTAATTTTCAGGACATACCCTAGACTGGTTCACATTTTTCATTCAGGCATCCTAAATATGAAGTAAAACTCCTGGTTAATCTTCAGGTCTGCTAATCTTTGGTTCATAGGTACTCCTGAAAATCATTCAAACTTGATTCCATAAGACTTGGAACAAGGGCTCTTAATTTGGCTACCCAGATCACTTTTATCTTGCCATTATAGTTTGTGTCAGGCACCAGAAAATCAATAACTACACCGGTTTAACTGGTACTATAATGACTACTAGTGAATATTTCAGGACCACTAAATTCTTGCTGCTGCTCAGAACCAGTAGTTTTTTATTGTATTGCTACTGCAGGGAGCTTGCAACTTTGGAGAACTCTCCAGGCCCTCTTTAACTTAACCCTCTTTAACTTAGTAGCTGCAGGCATTCATGAAGGTTCATGCAAGTTCACAAAAACTCAGGTCTAGGGTCATGGGAGATAACTCTAAGTGCTTGAGAGAATGCTGTGTATGCATAAAACCCCAATTTCAGTCTCCAGTACACTAGTTATGATTCCCCATCACCATCAGGATTAGCAGGGGCACATTGCCAGCCAAGCCTAAGCACTGAGCCATTAGACACCAATGTCTCTGTACTGCTGGGATGAGTATTGTTGGGAATGACGCCCATATCCCAGAGCACCATAATGGAGGCAACACAGCAAAGAAATAATCCACTATCACAGATTCAAACTTAATGCCAGAATTTGTGATCATGAACTTTCTATTACCACTGACTTAGGACTGCTAAAGAAGGAACCACACCACAAAGCTCCAGGTATAATGAAGAAATAGAGAAATACATTTGTACTGGTTGGTGAAGATAAACCAAGGAATAATTGCAAACACAACAGAGCTTTCTATGGTCCTTAAAGTAATAGTACTAATGAATTTCAGTGAGGGGAGTAAATACAATAGAAGAGAACTTTAAGACAGATAGAACAGGTATTAAAAATTCAAACAAAAACTGTAGAGCTCAAGATTATAATCACTGAATGTAAAACTTTAATAAAATAATTTAATCTAGGGCAAAACAGTAGATTGAACATAGTCATAAATCAATTCTAGTAGCTCAAGGATAAGATATAGAAAAACACATATTGAAAACTACAAATTGTTAAGAGGAATAGAAGACACAAAAAAATTTAAAAGAATTTTATTATCATGAATTAGGGGAATTTATATTGATCATCCTAATTAAAGATTATATATATTTAGTACTTATCACAACAAATTTTCAGTCATTCTTCAATGGTAAAGATGTAAATATTACTAAAATTTCATAAAGTCAAAATATCTCTAAGCAGATAAATTATCTCTAAAGAAAAGAAATACTTGGGGCCAGAGAGATAGCATGGAGGTAAGGTGTTTGCCTTTCATGCAGAAGGTCATCGGTTCAAATCCCAGCATCCCATATGGTCCCCATGCTTGCCAGGAGCAATTTCTGAGCATGGAGCCAGGAATTTCTGAGCATGGAGCCCCTGAGCACTGCCGGATGGGTGTGACCCAAAAACCAAAAAAGAGAAGAAATACTCTTCACAATACTCCATAAATTATACTCTAGACTAGAGCTTTGTGAAATTGGAAGTTAAGCAGTTACTAGCAAAATGGAATAGACTAAATTTCTTGAAATAATTGATCAGCTATTTAGACATTCATTTATAAAAATTCTGGAACTCTTTCTCAAACATACACATAATAAAAATAATATATTTGACTAAGTGTAATCTCTTTAAAAATTATTTGTACTGAAACACTGATTATTGCAGCATATTACTTTTCAGACCCATTGTAAGCAGTTTTAAATAAACTAGTATATAAAATGTACTGTAAGCATTTTCCCATTTCAATTGTTGCTATTTTGATTATTCCTATAACAATATATTATGGCCTTACCTTTATTTAGCTTCTCACATATTTCACCATTACTACTAGTTTATAGTATTATATTATGCAGAAATAAAAATCTGAAATTTTTATATTGAAGAAAGCTTATACTAAATGAGTAATTAAAACTGAATAAAAATTTAATTTTACTAAATAAAAACTGGAGAAAGGGAAATGGAACAGTGAGAAAAGGAAAGAAAGGACAGGTAAAAAGCAAATAAATCATGAAACATATAATAGGTAGTGTTCTTAATTAATATATATTAAAAACATATTATAAAAGTAACATGGTGATTTATAACATTATATTAATGTATATAAAATTGTTCAAGCATCATAAAATGCTGTCCAGGCTTAGATATTAAAAATTAATCTAAATCTACAATACCTGCACTCAATTCTATTGAATTGAATTGTCTTTTGAATTTGTTTCACATCACTGTGACCATCTGCAAATTTAGTAGAAATTGTGTAATACTTGTGGGATTTAGAATGGTTCAGAGTAAATTTTAATGAAATTCTGTGAGAAGTCAGTCATCCTGTTACTAAGATAGTCTCTTTTTATCCAGAGGGACAATTTCAAAGATTTAACTACCTATAAGAGTTGCTACATGGTTGAAATGTTACAAAAGTATTTAAAAAATTTTTACACTTTAGTACATAATTAAGAAAACAAGGTATTCTAAAGAAATTGCTTGATTTTATGATCATTTAAAGTCCTTCATTTGATGTGTAGAAAAAATATTTATAAACATATAAATATTTCTAAATGTATTAATGCTTTTTTATTGTATTTTTGTTGTTGAGTTTTGAGGTAATTACAGGCTGTAACCATGATTACACCTGGCTCTGTGTTCAGAGTTCACTCCTGAATGTGCTCAAGGGACCACATGTAGTTCTGGGTATCAAACGTGGGCAGATAGCAGGTAAGTTAAGGCAAATGCATTTCAACCCTGTGAATGCATCTTTACAAAAAAATGTGAAGTCCTTTATGATATGCTAATAAAATATAGTACAATATTTTAGTATTTGAACAGGTTCTTCTATTGTCCATTTTATAAATTTATTATAAAATTTAAAAACTGGAGGGGACCGAGTGGTGGCGCAAGCAGTAAGGCATCTGCCTTATGCGTGGGATCCCCCACCATCACATATGGTCCTCCAAGTCAGGAGTAATTTCTGAGTGCATAGCCAGGAGTAATTCCCGAATGTCACCAGGTGTGGTCCAAAAACCAAAAACTAAAAAAAAAATTTTTAAATCTGGAACACCTATTACATTCTTAATCTTTTTAAATAGTTCTAAATATTTGGTGAGAAAAACAATACAGATGTATTTTCATTGGACGGCTTTCAAGATAATAGACATTCATTTAGTTAAAAATTAGTTAAAAGTGTTCAAATTTAGATTTTAAATTTTTTTGTCAGTTTCAAAATGTTTATCTTACATGTAGATCTAAACTGTGAAATCTCCTTTATATATTTTATGTGTTCTATTTTTTAATAGTTTTTATTGAGGCAAGTGAGAGTTTCAAGTCTTTCACAGTTATGTTTAAGGTTCATAATACCAGTGAATTGGGGCAATTTCCACCCTCTACCCCTGTTGCTAGCATGTATCCTGTACCTCCACCCTTAGCTCTCTGGACTGCTGGTGTAAGAAGTCCTTTTTGTGTATAGCTTGCTATGGTTTGGGTCTCTTGATTCCATTGTCGTTGACTTTGTTAAATAAATAAGCCCTTAAATGTCTTGAGCTGCTTCCAATTAATATTTATTGCTAATAATTTTGTAATTTAATTTATTAATTTATTTTAGGAGATATTTAAACATAAATTTGCAAAGAGGAATTAATTTGAAAATAGTATTTGAAACAGTAGGGATAAACTAATTGAAAGATATACAAAAATAAAATACTGCTTTTGTTATTATTTGTATTTTCCACACTACTAGAAAGCTTTCTAAAACAAAAATACTCTATTCCATATATCATATTTTGGGAAAATTGTTAGCTTTGAAGAAGAAATGGTGTTTCTAAGGATGCTATGATTCTACTGGGAAAAAAAAGGACAGTCAAAAAAAGACATGAGCTGATATGAGAACAACTGAGAAAAATAAGTACTAAGAAAACCATAAAGGAGAAAGTTTCCTTAAAATAATCTCTTAGATTTTCTCATTATGAAGACCAAGCTTTCTGATAGTGCCTATGAACTGGTAAGAATTACATTAAAATTTTATGGTGCTTTTCAAATTTTTTGTTTGATTAAAAAAATTATTTTAGTATTGCTATGTTTTTCTTCTTTTTTCCCTTTCTTCTTTTAAATTGATCATTATAGTCTCTAGAATGACTCCTCCCATTTTTTGCTTGTTTTATTTTTGCCCCATTTTATTATATATTTTTCTTTCCTTCAAACAGAACCACATAATTTGAACCATATTGTTCCACCTCACAAATTGAGGGAGATATAATGGAGAGTCCCAAGACCAGACAGTCATATGAACATTAAGAAGAAATAAAAAAAATGATCAAACTTAAACACCAAATTCAAAGTAACTGGCAATAGAATTGACACCCAATCTACAACATGCTAGACACAGAGGGGACCACTTGTACTAGCAACAAGAGGGGTAAAAAGGGAGATAAGAGATGTATGCTGAGAACAGGGGTAAAGAGAAGGCAACATTGGTGGTGGGAATGAGCCTGATTCAATGTCACTATATACCTAAAAAATTATTGCTAAATATTTGTAATTCACTTTGGTCAAAATAAAAAAAATCTTACCCTTGGGAACCAAACTATTCCCAGTTTCATGGCAAAGCATGTATCTTGGTAAAAAAAAAAAATAAAGCAAAACTTCTAGTTAGGAAATCAACCACAATTTGGGGTAAGATTAATGTCAGGTTAAAATTATCTTATCATTATTATTATTTTTATTTTATCACTATTAAATGTGAATAAATATAGCTAGATGAATAATACTCAAAACTCAGAGCATACAAAGATGGTCATTAATAAGGAGACAAAACCTTGATAATATAATATTCTGAATCATAAGATAGTTTTGATAGTAGATGAGAGAAGTGAATCAGATGTCTTTTTGAAATATATATGTTATATTCCCCTTTAAAAACTATATTTATTATCACTAAATAATGAAGTTGTTTTCAAACATTCTTATTATTTCTTACAATTATAAATGGAGACAGAATGAGAGAAATCTTTTCTCCTCCTTAGTATTTTAATTTTTCTAATTTCTCAAAGAGCACCCTCAGGCAAAGTTGTAACTGTTACAGGGACATTTAAAGAAAACTCAGTTTCTATAAGATATTTGCATATTTTAGAAAAGTATGTCCTTTTGAATTCTATTAGAAATATAAATGAAACAGATGGCATAAAGAGTAATTTATTGCATATTAAATTTATTCTATATTTAAAAAGAGAAAATTAAGATAAACAGTCCTACTTTTATTTCTTTGTTTCATGTATACGTGATCTTGTAACTATAGTTTTTGAGTTAAAAGATATTTTTTTCATACTAACAAAATTAAAGGACACATGACTGATGAAGTGCACAGTATAATTATAATTTTCCAACTTTATTATCTACCTTATTTCTTCTCAAGTTTTTGCCTTTTACCTGAAGAGAAAAAGTTCTCACGGTTCTTTACTTATGGTCTCGAACATGACCTCACTGCCTACCAAAACGTATTTGTCTACCCTGTGCCTGCAATCCAAACAAAAAGATAGAAAGCCAAAGATAGAATAACTAAATGGAATGGCCATATTAAATCACTCAGGGTTGAATTTTTTTTTTTCTTTTTGGGCCACATCCAGTGATCCTCAAGGATTACTCCTGGTTATGAGCTCAGAAATTGCTCCTAGCTTGGGGGACCATATGAGACTCTGGGTGATTGAACCATGGTCTGTCCTAATTTAGCACTTACAAGGCAGATGCCCTACCTCTTGCTCCACCCCTGCAGGCCCATCTGGATTGAATATGTTCACAAAGCTTGAAAGCAAACTTTACTTTCAAAGGTATAGTTCTTTCAACTTCAAAATATGAATGCAAGGGTAACCAACAAGGTGAAAATAAATGGTTTTTGGCGAATCCACACCTTCCTAGGGGGCTGACTGTGAATAACTGTTAGTCCTGTCTTTTCTTTGTGTTTATTTGTTCTCCTGTCATCCCGAACTCGGCTCCAAAATATACTCGCTATCCCTGAGGTCCATTCTGGGGCGGGATCACCTCACCAAAGTGAAACCGGCAAGAAGCAAGTACTTTGCAAAAGCAAGGTCCCCTGTTTGTGAGGTCAGGCTGAGAATTTCTGCGAATCCGCGCCTGCCTAGTGGGGCTGAAATGGAAGAATTGTGAGTTCTGTCTTTTCCTTGTGTTTATTTGTCCTCTCCTGTCGTCCAGACCTCATAGGAGTGGACTGAAAAGAGGCTGCAGAAAAGCATGCTCTTTCTAAGGAAAGAACATCATCACAACAAGAAGATAACAAATCACATTGTGCTGGATCACTGAAGCCCAGCATTTCTCTCTGGAAAGTTTTCTCTGCTGTGTGTCTAGGCCCAAGATTTGATTCTTTGAGAGGCCTCATCCACAGAGGACTCCACTCCCTTGTAGGCAAATCAACACACCCAGAAAGGGCAGAACCAGAGGAGTGTGGCTGTACACATCACTTACCCAATGAATACCACCGCAACACGTAGAAAAACACACAATACTATTGTGACAATGGGGAAACAATGCAAGCCAGCGTCAGACATAGAGAACGAAGATGACAATTCTGATGACCAGATAATGACCAACAAATTAATCAATCTCTCATATAAGGACTTTAGAAAAGCAATAAGGAAGATGCAGAAAGAACTCAAAGAAGCCATGGACCGAGTTAAACGGAACACGAATAAGAACCAAGAAAATATGATGACAGAAATCACAAAACTACAAACTGAAATAACATGTCAACTAACAGACCTGAAAAACTCAGTAAATGAATTGAATGGTAAAATGGATGATCTCAACACCAGGATAGAAGAAGCTGAGAATAGAATTGGTGCTGTGGAAGATGAGATAAATAACAACTCCATACAGCGGGAGAGATTGGGAAAAAAAAACTTAAAACGAACGAACAGACAATGGAAAAAATAGTCAAAGAATGGGAACAGATGAAAATAGAAGTTTATGATAAGATCAACGGAAACAAATTAAGAATCATTGGAGTCCCAGAGACACAGGAAGAAAATTTCCAGGAAGAATCAACAGTCAAGAACATCATTAAAGGGGCCTGGGAGAGCATGGAAGTAGGGCGTTTGCCTTCTGTGCAAAAGGTCATCAGTTCGAATCCCAGTGCCCCATATGGTCCCCTGAGACTGCAAGGAGCAATTTCTGAACATGGATACAAGAGTAACCCCTGACCACTGCCGGGTGTGACCCAAATACCAATAAGGGGCTTACCTGAGTAGCTTAATGACGCAGCTTATAGAACTAGAAAGTGCTCAACGAAAGGACCCAAAAATAGGGAGGCAGAAGAAAATAACATTGCTGAGAGCAGAAATCAATGAAGTGGCAACCCAAAAAACAATCCCAAAGATCAACATAAGCAGAAGTTGGTTTTTTGAAAAAAAATAAACAAGATTGATAGACCACTGGCAAAACTAACAAAGAAAGAGAGAGAGAGAAACTTAATAACTCGTATTAGGAATTTAAAAGGAGAGATCACTACTGATATGGCAGAGATTCAAAGGGCAATCAGAAACTATTTTGAGAAGCTCTATGTCAATAAAAATGAGAACCTGGAAGAAATGGATATATTCTTGAACTCTTACAATCTTCCACGGTTGAAGGAAGAGGATGTAGCATATCTAAACACCCCCATCACTATTAATGAAATTAAAATGGTAATCAAATGTCTGCCCAAAAACAAAAGCCCAGGCCCAGATGGATTCACTAACGAATTCTTTCAAACTTCCCAGGAGGAACTACAACCAATCCTGGTAAGACTCTTTCATGAAATCGAAAAAACGGAAACACTTCCAAATACCTTTTATGAAGCCAACATCACCTTGATACCCGAACGAGACAGAGATGCAGCGAAGAAAGAAAATTAAAGACCAGTATCGCTGATGAATGTAGATGCAAAGATCCTCAACAAAATTCTGGCAAATAGAATATAATGCCTCATTAAGAAGATCATCCACTATGATCAAGTAGGTTTCATCCCAGAAATGCAAAGGATGGTTTAACATCCGTAAATCTATCAACATAATACACAACATCAACAACAAGAAAAATAAAAATCACATGATCATATCAATAGATGCAGAGAAAGCATTTGATAAGGTTCAACACCCAATCTTGATCAAAACTCTCAGCAAGATGGGAATGAAAGGAACCTTTCTCAATATAGTTAAGGCCATCTACCACAAGCCAGTGGCAAATATTATCCTCAATGGAGAAAAAATAAAAGCCTTCCCTCTAAATTCTGGCACAAGAATAGGCTGTCTTCTCTCACGACTCCTATTCAACATAGCACTGGAAGTACTAGCCATAGCGATTAGGCAAGAAAAAGATATCAAGGGAATCCAGAGAGGAAAGGAAGAAGTCAAGCTCTCACTTTTCGCAGATGACATGCTACTCTACTTAGAACACCCTAAACACTCTACCAAAAAGCTCCTAGAAACAATAGACTTATATAGCAAGGTGGCAGGCTACAAAATTAACACACAAAAATCAATGTCCTTTCTATACACCAATAGTAATAAGGAAAAAATGGACATTAAGAAAACAACCCTATTCACAATAGTGCCACACAAATTCGAATATCTTGGAATCAACTTGACTAAAAATGTGAAGGACCTATACAAAGAAAACTATAAAACTCTGCTCCAGGAAGTAATAGAGGATATGCAGAAATGGAAACACATACCCTGCTAATGGATTGGCAGGATTAACATCATCAAAATGGCAATACTACCCAAGGCATTATACATATTTAATGCGATCCCTATAAAGATCCCCACTGCATTCATCAAAGAAGTGGATCAGGCACTTTTGAAATTCATTTGGAACAATAAACACCCTAGAATAGCGAAAGCAATCATTGGGAAAAAGATCATGGGAGGAATTACTTTCCACAATTTTAAGCTTTACTACAAAGCAACAGTTATCAAAACAGCATGGTATTGGAACATGGACAGGCCCTCTGACCAGTGGAATATGCTTGAATACTCAGAAAGTGTTTCCCAGACATACAGTCACCTAATTTTTGATAAAGGAGCAAGAAATCCTAAATGGAGCAAAGAAAGCCTCTTCAACAAGTGGTGATGGCACAACTGGCTAGCCAAGTGCACAAAATTGAACTTAGACCCCCAGGTAACATCATATCCGAAGATGAAATCCAAATGAATGAAAGAACTTGATATCAGACCTGAAACCATAAAATACATAGAACAACACTTAGGCAAAACACTCCAGGACATTGATACTACAAGCATATTCAAGGAGGAAAATGCACTCTCCAAGCAGGTGAAAGCAGAGATTAACAGATGGGAATATATTAAGCTGAGAAGCTTCTGAACCTCAAAGGAAATAGCGCCCAGGATACAAGAGACTCCCACTGAGTGGGAGAAACTATTCACCCAATACCCATCAGATAAGGGGCTAATTTCCAAAATATACAAGGCGCTGACAGAACTTTACAAGAAAAAAACATCTAATCCCATCAAAAAATGGGGAGAAGAAATGGACAGACACTTTGACAAAGAAGAAATACAAATGGCCAAAAGACACATGAAAAAATGCTCCACATCACTAATCATCAGGGAGATACAAATCAAAGCAACTATGAGGTACCACCTCACACCACAGAGAATGGCACACATCACAAAGAACGAGAACAAACAGTGTTGGCGGGGATGTGGAGAGAAAGGAACTCTTATCCACTGCTGGTGGGAATGCCCTGTAGTTCAATCTGTATGGAAAGCGATATGGAGATTCCTCCAGAAACTGGAAATCGAGCTCCCATACGATCCAGCTATACCACTCCTAGGAATATACCCTAGGAATCCAAAAATACAATACAAAAACCCCTTCCTTACACCTATATTCATTGCAGCACTATTTACCATAGCAAGACTCTGGAAACAACCTAGATCCCCTTCAACAGACGAATGGCTAAAGAAACTGTGGTACATATACACAATGGAATATTTTGCAGCTATCAGAAGAGATGAAGTCATGAAATTTTCCTACACATGGATGTACATGGGATCTATCATGCTGAGTGAAATAAGTTCGAGAGAGAGAGAGAAAAATGCAGAATGGTATCACTCATCTATGGGTTTTAAGAAAAATGAAAGACATTCTTGCAATAATAATAATAACTTTCAGACACAAAAGAGAAAAGAGCTGGAAGTTCCAGCTCGCCTCATGAAGCTCACCACAAAAAGTGATGGGTTTAGTTAGAGAAATAACTACATTTTGAACTGTCCCAATAATGAGAATGTATGAGGGAAATGGAGAGCCTGTCTAGAGTATAGGCGGGGGTTGGGTGGGGAGGAGGGAGATTTGGGACAATGGTGATGGGAACGTTGCACTGGTGATGGGTGGTGTTCTTTACATGACTGAAACCCAATCACAATTATCTATGCAATCAAGGTGTTAAAATAAAATATTAAAAAAAAAGGAACAGAGAAGGGGGCCAGAATTATACTATATTGGCAGGGTGTCTGCCTTTTACAGGTTTAATCCTGGCACCACATTTGGTTCTGCAAGCCCCATCAAGAATGATTCCTGAGTGCAGAACCAGGAGTGAGCCCTGAACACCCCCAGGTGTAGTCCCAAACAAACAAACAAACAAACAAGAACAATGAAAAACAACAGGAAGCCTGAATCTATTTTGGAGTTGCTTTTTGAAATTTGTTTTGAGATCACACTCAGCTGTGCTCAAGGCATCCAACTCCTGGCTTGGTGTTCAGAGAGCACTCCTGAGGAGTGCTCAGGAAAAAAAAATAAATGGTTTTAAAACTTTTATTAGATTTATATAGAGATCATCAGCAAAGCTCAACTACATACACATTTAAGAATCTCACACTCTATATGAAAATATCCCTATTTTCTCTGCTAAATGCAACAAATTGTCCTAATCTTTTCTTCTGTCTCTCATTCCTATTTCTCTCATATTTTCCTTATCTCTTTTTTCCCCATTTCATACCTCCCTTTATTTATAATTTTCTTTGTTATAATGGTGCTTTTTTTTAATGATGGAAGTGGAGAGAGGGGAAAATCTTTAGGAAAGCACTTAATTTAATTGATTGTTTTAAATCTCAACCATGAAAAAATAGTCAGAATAGAAAATGATGTACCTGAAAGATGAGGAAAGTAAGAGATCAGAAATATCCCCCTGGCCCATCTTATGGATTCTACTCTCCTCTAATTTGAAAAAATGGTAGCTTCTCTTTGATTCATCACCTGTAGTCTGAAAGATGGCAGGAAAGCAGTAATTCCAGCCCACATACATATAGCCAAAGAAACTAAAAAAGTTGAGAGAATAAAGAGGTATTGGACATGAAAGATAGGTCAAGGTAGTCCAGAACAGACTACCAAGCATTTGTACCAGACCAAGAAGTAGTGGTGGGCTTTAAGAGATAAAAACAGGGTAAGACTAGCCAGTGTCATTAGATAGCAGACAAAGAAACAGTAAAAAATCAGCTTGAGGGGGCCGGGCGGTGGCGCTGGAGATAAGGTGCCTGCGCTAACCTAGGACGGACCGCGGTTCGATCCCCCGGTTCCCCATATGGTCCCCCGTGCCTGCTTGGAGCGACTTCTGAGCGAATAGCCAGGAGTAACCCCTGAGCATCACCGGGTGTGGCCAAAAAAAAAAAAATCAGCTTGAGACCAGTACACTGGGGGAATCCTAAACAACTCTTTGAAGCTATTAAATAAATATAAGTTTCCAAGAATCTGCAGTTGTATATGCAAATATTTCACACACTACTTAAAGATCCATATATGAAGTCAAGAATAAATTTATTTTTTGTGATTAAAGTATAAATATTCTTAAATATTTCTGTACAAGAAAGGGAATGTTAAACTATAGGAAATTGATTCTCTACTATGTTACAGTCAAATTTTAAACAAAAATGACAGTGATGAAATGTTATAAATAGAATATCCAAGTTATTTTTATCAAATATTAATTTATAGGAATAAACAGGACTTTAAAAATAACTCAATTTATATTTACCGTTTGTTAGGAAAAGAAAGACTTGTACAAAAGCTGCTGCAGTGGAAAATATCATTAAAACACTAAAATGTTGATAAACATTGGAAGTATTTGTAGAAGCTCTAATAGACTATAAAATAAAAAGGTTAAGATAATTTTAACTTGCTTTGCAATAAGCTAAAGCTTTCAGTAAAATTTAATTCAATTAAAATAAGTTTGTATTGAATACTTTTTACTAAGCCAGAAATTCAAATTGCTAGTGACTCAATTATAATGAGATGGACTATTATTCAGAAATCTCTTCTTTTGTGTAATATCCCAATTAAAATAATATCTGGATTGCTGTTGAGATGTTAAAAGTAAAGACAAAGAAACTCCACTTTTTTATTTTTGCTTTTGGGCCATACCTTGCAGTGCTCAAAGGGCTGTTCTTGGCTCTGAACTCAGAATTACTCCTGGTATGTCTAGGAGACCATATGGTATGTGGATGTTTGGGATCAAATCTGGGTCAGTCACATGCAAGCCAAGCTCTACCTTTGTGCTATTACTCTGGTCCCAGAAAAATCTACTATTCACTATTATGAATTAACATCTATTGAGCCATTTTTTCTTTATTGTGTGTTTTTATTTTTTGTTTTATTATTTTACTTCCATCTCATTTTCAGTAATTCTGATTATAGCATGTCTAATATGTTGATAAGTTGTAAAAGGTGTTCTTCATAGTATCTCTGGTAGTTCTTTTATTATTCCTTAGAAATTTTAACTCTGTGTTGCCCATCTTTTCTTCATTCTATTTACTTTGTTTACTATCTTTATTAGCATGTTAATAAGTTGTTTCAAATTCTTAGTGCTGCACAATGGAATACTATGAAACTCCAAGATATAAGAAAATAATGCAATTTATTATTGTATAAATGGATCTAGAGAATATCATTTGAAATAATATCAATCAGAAGGAAAGGAATAAATACAGAATCATCTCTCTCATATGTGAATTTAAAGATACACAAAAAGGGAGTAACAGACAGCCAAAGTAACAGAACTTAATTTACAAGGGTAGAAGATTGACTAAGAGGTGCTTTTGAGTTCAAATGAACACTTTGTTGTGATCGTGGAAATAAATGATGTATGTATTAAACCATATTTAATAGTATTATAACATTAATCATAAAACAATAAAATGCACATTCATGAAATTCCATAACAACCACAGTTAAATATATATACAAGTAATATCAAACAAAGACATGACAAGATGAGGGTTCCTTGATTATAAGTGCTTAGAAACTGACATTTGTCTCATTCTGAATAATTATATTCATTCATTTGTCTATATTCTGAATGACTATATGTCAATGTTTTTGTCTTCAAATACTCCATACCCATCTTCCTCATATACCTGTATTCTCATTTCTGTAGCTTAGGCAAAAATGAAAATAAACAAATATATCCCCAATGTAGCAATTTCATCAATCCTACCATTTCCTACTCTTAAACTGGTTCTTAAAATTATGTTCTTAGTTAGAAAAAAGATTTTTAAAAATGAGATGGAATTATAGTACGTGGATAAGGGACTTGCATTGATTCAACTATCCATGGTATAATCCATAACAATGTTTGTATGTAAGTCACAATCACTGACAGGAGTGATCCTGAGTACAGAGTCAGGAGTAATCCCGGAGCATAGTTGGTGTGGCCCAACTTTAATATGACATATAATAAATAAATTGTGTTTGTTTTTTCATTTTTAGAATGCCTTAATAGCCAGACAAGATCATTGAATAAAAAATATTTCTGGGTTGGAGAGAAAATTCAGCACATAGGGTGCTTTTCTTGAATGCATCTGCTGAGGTTCTATCCCCGGTACCCTGAGTACCACCTGGGATGGTCCCTTTGCATAGTACCTTGAGTAATCCTTGAGAATTATTGAGTGTGACCCTAATGCAAAAAAAAAATGACTTGTGTAAATAGTTCATAGACACATCAAAGGTTTGATGAACCTTTGAACAGAAAATTTTAAATCTTCTCATCTTGTGAAAATAATTATAATGAGTAGTTCAAGTTTAGCAATTGTTTCAGACATGAAAAACTATTAGAGCTTTCTGGTGGCATATATTTCCCTTCATTCAAGTCAATTAGTTTCTTATACTACTCTACTCATGCTGAACTTCTTTTTTCTGAAGTTCACTAAGGAGCCAAATACTCTAGCATAGTAACTAATGGTTCCTTTTGACATCTCCCTGCTGTGTTTTTCTAATATAAAATTCTGTTCAGTTACTGAAGGCAAGATTCACAAAATTATAGGTTTTCCTAAGAATATATTCCTTTGGAGTTTTGTTTTTTTTGTTTGTTTGTTTTTTGGGCAACACTCGGTGATGCTCAGGGATTACTCCTGGCTATGCATTCAGAAATCACCCCTGACTTGGGGTGGGGGGGACCATGTGAGATGCCTGGGGAATGAACCACAGTCCGTCCTCGGTTAGCTGCCTGCAAGGCAAAATGCCTTACCACTGGTGCCACTGCTCTGGCCCCTTCTTTGGAGTTTTTAAATCAAAGTTGTTTATAAAAGTTAAGTTTTCAGAAATTCATCTGTTATAGTTAAGGTTTTTACTCTTTTTACCAACTCTTCCCTTTATTTCTACACTTAACTCTCACCTATATTATCACAACTCTCTGAAAGTGTCTATATCCTCAATGATGGAGTGAATCATCCCCCTTTATTCTTCTTGCAATTCTGAATCCAGAAACAGTTGTCGATTTTTCAGTCTGTTAAACATTTACCTATTCTTAAGCTTATGTGTTGCCTTTTGTATTACACAGTAAGTCAGAAGTAGGTAGTGTATTATAAAATTTTAAATTTTCTTCAGGTAGGATACAGATATATAGATTTATATATAAGTATGTTGTTCACTTTCTTGCTTTGCATATCCCATTTGAAGTATTCAGTATGATCATGTATGAAGTGATAAGAACTTGACAATTATAGATATTAAATATATTATTTATAGTAGCTTTAGAAAATGTTTAGGTGAAAAGGAAATCAACCTCAAAATATAAATTTAGTCTATGAGTTCTGAAGAGTACAAAAGTCTTGCAAGTTAAGAGGATTGGCATGATATATTTCTTATTTCTGGAACATTTAACAAATTTTCACAAGGTAATACCTATGAAAAATATATCTACTAGAATTGACAATTGAGTAGCTATGTTCCACTTTAAAATGTTGCTATATTTTTCATTTGTAGCATTTCTCCTGAATCTCTTTCTAATTAACATGTGATTTAAATTGTGATTTCCAAGAAACTGAACAAGACATAAAGAATGGCAATTAGATACTCTTTGTGACTCTGAAGTGCCATTTCTGCACTTAGGTGAGTGGTTAAGAGTAGTGCCAGGACAAGGGGAATTATTTTTCAGTCACCTCAGCTGGGCTGTGCATATGTTCCCAAGAAACAGGCATACAGAGTGTCTCTGAATGTGCTTTGTGACTCAGAAGCACCATATGTATGTGCAGGTAAGTACCATTGAGAATAGTATGACCTCTCTCTTTGCTCCTTGCTCTCACTTTTTTTCTAGTCACTCAGCCACACTACAACTAAATAAACACCTCCAGTTTGCTTGCTAAGAAAGCTACATAGAATGCTAGCACATTTAGTGGCTAAATATAGTTATTAAGTCTGAACAAGTATCAACCAGCTGTAGAACCTCTCTGATAAGTTATTTAGAGAGGAAATATCTAGGAATTTCTTAGCACTTAATGAAATCACGGAAAAGGCAGCCAAAAAGACTCAAGAAGATATGAGAATAGAAATGAGAAAACTTCAACAAAAAATGAAATCATTGAAAATACTTGGCAGAAAAAAAAAAAACACAAAGTTCACTGGAAGGTCTCATCAGTAGATTAAGAGTCACAAGATTCAGGACAGAATTGGTGAGCTTGAAGATGGAGTACTTCCAGGCAACAGGAACATTCAGACAACAGGAAAACATGGAAATAGTCTTAAAATCAAGATTGACAAACAACTTTGGGATTAATTTAAGAGTAAAACATAATATCCAGAGAGCCAAGAAGATAACCCCTATGAACAAGCAACAATGAGGTTGCTGTGAGGTTTCCAGAACTAGAGAGTGCTTGTACCCATATCTACAATTGCTGAAGGGTACCATCTGAAAGGAATTTAGATAAAGATGCCCCAAGACACATCTGAATCAGATTTATAGAAACCATACTGAACCTATGGTGTTTAATCAATTGATCTTTGATAAAGGAGCAAAGAATAGGGGTGGAGAAAGAAAACCTCTTCAACAAGAGAAAACTGATCAACTACATGCAAAAGCATAAATCCAGAATTATTTTAATGCCATGCCAAAAAATTGTCTAATCAAAGTGAAATAAAGACCTTGATATCAGACCTGAAACCATAAGGTACTAAAATACAGACAGAAAGCTTCATAATCATTGAAGCTAAAGGAATCTTCAAGATAAAACACCACTGACCAAGAATGTGGAAACATATATAACCAAATGGGAGTACATTCAACTAAGAAGCTCTGCATCTCAAAGGAAAATAATGAACAGGATACAAAGATTGCTCATGGATTAGGAAAATATATTTACCAGATACCCATCTGATAAGGGGTTAATATTTAAGATAAAAGGCATTGATGAAGCTTAACAAAAAATAAACAACCAGAGGCTGAAGTGATGGCGCAAGTGATAGAGCATTTTCCTTTCATGATCTGACTTAGAACAAACCTTGATTCAATTCCTGGGAGACCCATATGGTCCCCCTAAGCCAGGAGTGATTTCTGAGCACATAACCAGGAGTAACCCCTGAGCATCACACGTATGTCCCCAAAACCTAAAACCAAAAAATAAATAAATAAATAAATAAATAAATAACTGTTAAAAAATGAAAAGATGAGATAACAGAAAAAAATACAGATAGCCACAAGACAAATGAAATACATTCCATATCCTTTATCATCTTTAATTGAACTACCAATGAATAACCATCTCACATCACAGAAACTAATGCACCTCAAAAAGAACAAGATTATCAGTGCTGGTTGGGTGTAGGAAGAATGTGAGTCTCATTCACTTTTGATGGGAATGTAGACTGCTCTGCTTTTTGAAAAATAATATCAATATTAATCAAAAAATTTTAAATTGAACTTCCGTACTCTGATATTGTTTCTTGGAAATATACCCTGTGGCCCAAAATCACAACACAGAGAAGTCATCTACACTATTTTCATTGCAGCACTTTTCATAATAGCCAAAATCTGAAAGCAAAACAACCAAAACAGATAAGTGAATTAAAAAAAAATATATATATATAATCATACATGGAATACTATGCAGCTATTAAGAATAATCAAGTTATAAAATTTGCTTATATGTGGATGCTATGGAGAGTATATGTAGTATGCTTCATATATTTTGAGTATATTATGAGTGAAATGAATTAGATGGAGTATAGATATAGAATAATTGGACTCCTTTGTGGGATAGACAGACAGATAGATAGGTATTATATATGTATTTATAAAAAGTATGGTTATAATACCCAAAGAAAATAGAGACAAGGGCCAGGAGGACTAGTGCATGACAGGAAGTTCGCTAAAAAAAAAAACCCACCATCATCAACAACAATTATAAAAGTTGTTTCAATATTACTATAAAAAAAGAGCAAAGGAGTGCAGTTAGGGCAGAGAAAGGACAATTCCAACAATGATAGTTGGAAATGATCACTTTGGACAAGAACTGAGGGCTAAGAAGAGGTAAAGTGACAATAATGCAAACCACATTGCCTAAAAGTAAAAGAGAAAGATAGAGAGGAAGAAAATGCTTGGCTTATAGGCAGCCCGGGGTTTGGGGATGGAATGGAAATTAGGATACTGGTGGCAGATGGATGTTAGGACATTATATGACTAAAATTCATTCATGAAAACTTGTATTTTCATATCTCAGTGATTCAATTAAAATATTAAGAAAAACATTAATAAATATTTGTGGTCAGTTTGTCTTCACTGGAATCCATTAATTTTAGAGTATATGTTATTGTATATGTATAGAGTATGTGTATTTTTATGAGATCTTAAACTTAAAATCCTTCTAATGATGTATATGTACTTTAGTTACTTTTTATGAAATTATAATTTATTTACTCATTAGAAAATTGGTATGCTCAATATAGAAAAATTGAAAGATAAAGAACAAGAAAAAGTATTTGTTTTGCTTCTATTATAAGCATTCACTGATAGTATTTAGTCTTTTTTTAGTCTTTAAGCAATTATATGACTGTGATTCTTGTAATCTTTAAAACATTTATCTTAGTATATTTAATAAGTAATTATAATTTAATCTGATAATAATTTAATACTTAACAAGTTGGGGAAATTGTTGAAAAATCAGCAAACTTCAAAACTCCTAAAAACTTAGTGTACATTACCTATTAATTAACAACTGTCAACTGTTGCCTCACACCCAGGGTACAGATAACTTACCTGAGTCCTGCCCATTCCTGGGTGGAGCTTTGGGATCCGCATATTACGTTTACCTTAGGCTTTCGGCCTCTTGGCCTTACGCCTTTGGCCCGTCTGGATTCTGGCCAACATGTAGGTCAGTAGTGACATGGATAATAGTAGATGCTTGAATGTTATCTCTCATGAAGCCTGCCTGTGAGTGAGATTTCTACCTGCCGCTGTCATGAATCTCCAGACCCGCCCGTTAGTGGGGGCTGGAGCCACGTGGCCTGGGATGGCAAAGGCCCTCATCTCTATCCAAGTCCATCTTAAAAGATGTTTTTCTTTAGTTAACCATCAATTCAATATCAATTCTCTATTATATTTTTCAATAGGGTGTTTGTTTTCTTTTTTTCTTCAAAAACTTGTCTTTGGTATTCTTAAATAAGAATGCAGAGGGCCCGGGAGATAGCATGGAGGTAAGGCGTTTGCCTTTCATGCAAAATCTCGTCAGTTCAAATCCCGGTGCCCCATATGGTCCCCCGTGCCTGCCAGGAGCAATTTCTGAGCATGGAGCCAGGAGTAACTCCTGAGCACTGCCGGGTGTGACCCAAAAACCAAAAAAAAAAAAAAAAAGAATGCAGAAACTGCTATACTTATCTATTTATTAATTAGCTCATTCTCATCTATTGTCAAAGTATTTGAAGGAGCTTTAATTTGATCACAATTAAATAGAACTAAAATAAACATTCTGCTTAATGTAAAGTTTAAAAAATACAACTAAACAGAACCAAAATTTGACAAACTATTTCTTTCCTTGAAATAGAGACTATT
The DNA here is from genome assembly GCA_004027635.1 of Crocidura indochinensis. NCBI lineage: Eukaryota > Metazoa > Chordata > Mammalia > Eulipotyphla > Soricidae > Crocidura > Crocidura indochinensis. The sequence goes on along the minus strand of PVKC010004100.1, from coordinate 15,559 downwards.
AGGATCAGGAATATTTAAGCAATAGAGAGCACTTATACTTACACTATATATAATGGGGTAACTATTTTTTGGAACTATGAGCATATAATACTTTTATTTTATATTTAACACTTAGTAGAATTCAAAAGTATTAAATACAAAAATACACATTTTGGAAATCTTCTTCCACCCCCAAATAATTGATGCTGGTCAATGTGTTTGCTGAAAAAAATTAAACAAAAAACCTTATAGAAATTTGCAAAATTTATAGCATATTATGATAGAAATGTTCTGCATGGAGCATGAAAGAGCAACTCCTAATTTCTCTGACCCTGTATATATAATATTGATTTGTATGGGGATTTTTTTGATCTATCAAGGAGACTCAAAAGCCAAACTATGCTTACGGTGGAAGAGCTCAGAGCTATTTTCTCCCACTAACATTTCAGTCAACTCTATCAGAAGCTACCCTAGCAAGAGAACAAACATGCTCCATTTAGAATCAGAATACTTAGTAAATACTTTTTTTTTCTCCAAAATATAGTACCCTCAAAATACCAAGATGCAAAACCCAGAAGAAATAAAGGTATTTAGTTACTTGACTAGCACTCTAGTTAGACCCTGAAACCTATATAAAGAAAAATGTACAGGAGAAAACTGTTTTCTATGAGCAAGAATTTTATTATTTGGAGCTAATGACAGTCAGATAAAATTTTGAAGAAGTGTTTCTTATAACTATTTTCCAATTTCCTTTTATTCTATTAAGAATAAAGCCAGCTGGATGAGAGTACAGACATTTTTCTGTTTTTTTTTTTGTGTGTGTGTGTATGTGTTGTTTTTGTTGTTATCAATTTCTTAGCACAGATTAGATACATGAGAGTATGTGGTATAAATTGTTTCTAGATGTCTCTGAATTATTAGTAGGATTTAAAGGTGAAAATAACTGTTCTCCACAAACTAAGTTTATTAACAAACTTCACAGTAAGTAAACTTAGTTATAGTTATTAAACACTAAATGAACGCCCTTACAATTTTATTGACTTTGTAATAATCTGAAATATTTCTGGAAAAGTCATCAGGCTTATAGAGAGATGCACGCAAGTGTTTTTCCTAAACAATTTTTTTTTTGGTTTTTGGGCCACACCCGGTGACGTTCAGGGGTTACTCCTGGATTTGTGCTCAGAAGTCACTCCTGGCTTGGGAGACCATATGGGAAATGGGGGGATCGAACTGCGGTCCGTCCTAGGCTAGGGCAGGCCAAACAGGCACCTTACCTTCAGTGCCACCACCCGGCCCCTAAACAAAATATTAAGAAATTCAGTCATTATTCTTAGAAGAGAAAAACAGTGTGTGTGAGAGGAGAGGAGAGGAGAGGAGAGGAGAGAGAGAGAGAGAGAGAGAGAGAGAGAGAGATAGAGAGAAAGAGAGAGAGAGAGAGAGTATAAAGGATTGTCATGGGTAGGAGTTGTAATTGCAGAGGTGTTTCATTTTTTTTATTTTATTTTTAATTATGAGAACAAGATGCAAAGAAAGAGGACAAGGTAAAGTGACAGTGGAAGGACAATCGCCCATAAACAGAGTTATCAGTAGTCTCATTGATGATATACCAGCCTTGAACTTTCAGCCAAAGAACATTAAGAAAAACAAAATAGAATCCACCCCAGATTGTAGTACATACTATTTCTTAGCAGCACACAATATAATCTAAAGACATAAGACTTATGTAACTCCTTAACATTGAAGGCAAAGTACATTTTTATATTTCCATGCACATGCATATTATTTTAAGTTAACCTCAAAAGTTTTAGTGGGTTGTTTGTCTTAAGGATTAGAGTCAAGGGAGCATAGTAAAAATGGTGTTAAAGTGGCAATTATTGTTTGCATAGGCCCACCAAAATATGAGGGACATGGAAAGTAAAACCTTGGCCTAAATACAAGGAGACCCTACCCCTGTAGTTTCCTGGCATAAGACCAACTCTAGGCTACAGGCAAACTAGTTTATCCAATCCAAGTGAGAGGTGTTTACTTTTATCTTAAGATGATAGAATAAAGAAAAAAGAAAATGACATATTGAAGAAATTGCTTAACTGTTCAAAAAATAAAGAGGTTATGCATTATGTTCTTTACAAGATGCATGTCTAAGGAGCCAGACTCTATGTAGATATGTAGAAGGACAAGATAATGAAGTTAAGAAGCAAGAGATTAAGGATGGTGGAGGAGCTGCTCATGTTCTGCAATGCCTTATGGCATCAAAATGTTAAATTTTACCTTTACCTCCAGTCAAGAGGTCATAACAGATTTTTTTTTTTTGAATTCTATCCAAGAGCGCAGTCTGTTAGTGGGAGGGAGGTCTCTCAAAAGAGGTATCTGAGGAGCCAGAGAGGAGACACACGGGGGACCATATGGGACACCAGGATTCAAACCAACCACCTTTGGTCCTGGATCGGCTGCTTGCAAGGCAAACACCACTGTGCTATCTCTCCGGGCCCCACCAGGAACAATTTCTGAGCACATAGCCAGGAATAACCCCTGAGTGTCACCAGTTTGCAACCCCCCAAAACAAAACAAGTTTATATCTGAGAGCAAGAGATGAATAGAAAAATCGGGAATTGATCTAAAAGGGACCTTCTCTGACAAGAACTATGGGTTCATCTTCAAGAACCTAGTAAAATCTTTAAAGTATCATCCAAGAAGTCCAGGGAGCTAAGGGTGGAGGTACTGGATGCATTTGGAGAAATATCCTGGAGGGAGGTCAACATCAGTTGTGGGAATGGCCCAAATTCACTGTCTCTATATGCCTGTTATACAACCTAACAACTTGTAATTTACAACGGTCTTAATCAAAAATTTAAAAAAATTCCAAGAAACAGTAAGACTTCATGAAGGAACTGTATAATTTTGAACAATTACAAAATCATTTCGCTTTCTACTTTATTCACAATGAAAAGGGCAGTTTTTTAAAGTAATTGGACCCAAGCTTCTGATACAGAGATTAATTTGAAATCAAAATTGCATTTTTAACCTTAAGCCTATATGATAAAACTTGTTTTAATTGTTTTTGTTTGTTTGTATGGGGGAAGGGCACACCCGGAGGCGCTCAGGGGTTACTCCTGGTTCCGCACTCAGAAATCACTCCTGGAAGGCTTGGGAGACCATATAAGATGCCTGGAATTGAATCCAGGTAGGCTGTGTGCAAGGCAAACACCCTACTATCTGATTACTACCTGCTATCATTCCAGCCTCTATATTTTAAATCGTATTTAAATATAGGAACTATATTTTGCTTATTATATTTCTATTTGAGATGCTCACATGGCAATGTTCAGAGTTTGTTCCTGGTTTTGTGCTCAGGAATCACATTGGTGGAGTTCTGGAGACTATGTGAGATGCTGTGGACGGAACCTGGGGTAGCTACTTCAAGGTTGAGAGTGCCTTTACTATAATTCTGAACCATACTTTAATCTATAAAGTGGACTGATTCTATAATCTGTTGGAGACTCCATTAATGGCAGGTTATAAACACAATAAAGTTTGGATAATAATTATAGAAAATGGTTACTTAGCTATACCTTACTGATATGAAACTTCTTTAAAATTTTCTGTGATATAAAATAAGTCTAAAAGAAAAGTGTCACTTGGCATTTTTTATACATAATTTTTTAATTTTGATCATAGTGGCTTACATATCTTTCACATTAGTATTTTAGGTTCATATTAACATTGAATCATGGGAATACCCACCACCAAATTTGTCCTCTCCCCTTCCCCCTTCCCTTTCTACAACCCATATCCCCCATAATTCCCCCCCAGGCTGCTAGAGTAGGTGGTCCCTTCTTTGTCCAGCTTACTATCAGTGATCATACATCTGTTTGGTCCTGGTATCCTCCCTTGTTTCTCCCTCTATTTGAGAGGTTAACCTAGATAAATCAAGTTATGTAGTTTTGTTTGAGGGAGAGAAAGGCAATATAATGGGGTAAAGATTAAGCAAAATAATAATAAAAATAAAAATAATAAAAAATAAATAAAATTAATTAATTAAAAATATACTGAGAATGGGTGGAGTCCTTCTAGTGGCTATCTGCCTCAGTTTGAGAGAGGACATGAGAAAGGTAATTGAAACACCATAACAATACAAAAATGAATGTCAAATTTTATATCCAGTGAGCCCTGCAGCAACTAAGAAAGCACAACACATTATTAGTCTTGGTTCTGAATTTATATTATGCCGGAGTGCAAAAAGAAGGAGAAAGATAAGGTAAAATAATATAAAAAGAAAAGGAGACATCCACTTCAATATTTATACCAAAATAAAGATGTCAAACAATCAATCAATAAATTATTGGGGATATTATAGAGGGAATTCCCTTGGCCTAGGAGATACAGGGTTTCTCTATCCCTGCAGTATACTGTCATGCGGTTAACTATAGACTCCTTACATGATCCTTTACTCTCTCCTCGGTGCTTTCGTGATGTATGGAAGACTTCTACTTCATCATGGATGGTAAAATCAGTCCCCTGTATCTAGAGATCTTGATGACTGTGCAGCTTGTGATGGAATGAAGCTTGTGATGAAGGCTTTCTTTATGGTTCTAGCAGTTCTGCTTCTTCAGTGTCATTTTACTTCATCTTCTGTAGTTGGTGTTCTTGGTCATTATGTTGCTCCTAGGATGTAGCCTGGGACAGAGTCTTTCGTTATGTTTCTGGAAGACCCATTCATTTGCGGTTGTCTCAGTCAGACCTCTGGAATTGGTATCTTGTTTGTTGAACAGACTGTAGACCGAGTGCTAGGTTAGAGCTATTTGTTGCTGTTGTTGATCCCGGGATGCATACTGTTTAGTCATGGTGTTACGACCAGTCATCTGTATATAGCAATCTTGGTTTTTGCACAGATCAGAGGGTGACATGTCTTCTGTTTTGTCTTATCATTGGTTGGTGAGGAGGGATAACTTGCTCTTGGATCTAGTTGTCCCCATTTCCTCGTTGTCAGGTTACCAATTTAGAGCTGGTGTAAGTTGGTGTCAGAGCAGTATTATGAATGTGCTGGAGGGACTACCCTTTATCTCTAGATTATGCCTTCTTTTAGGACCTGAAGTCATGACCGGCCAGTCCACCAAAGCAACAACTGTGACCTACAGATTTTTATTACAGGGCCTAAGCATTGATCATGTTCAAGCAAACTAACATGCCCATACTCTTTTCCCCTCTCTTCTCATTACTTCATATTTTTGTTATTGTTGTTGTTTAATTATTGATTTGTTTTGTTTTTTTTTTTTTGTTTTCCATTTTCTCTCTTATCGTCTCCCTTCGCTTCTACTTTCTTCTCCTCATTACCATCAATTCAAACCAGGTCAAATAGAAACCACATGGTTACCTCCTCTATAGGAAAGGAAAGAAAGCTGATATAAAGGGTGCTGTGGACAATACTTCAAAGGTTAAACACCTATATAGATAGACCTCACTAACACATTGGTTAGTACTTGAGACACGAAACCTATACATATCCAAAAGTTGATCAATTAGCTTCCTTTCCTTATAAGTACTATACATACTTATCTTTCTGTACTCAATGGATCTCTTGCCCTCCCCACCTCTCTACATTAATATATACCAAAGCTAACTTCTATATGTTTATATGGGGCAGGAGCACACAGAGATAGGAATCCTCCTTAAGAGACAAACCTAAACCACAAACAATTCATACCTATAACCTATATAACTCCTCCCATGTAGTAGCCCCTCTCCCCCCTCAGAACCCTAACTATCACTTTACACCTTAATCCAATCCTCGACATTCCCACCATGTTATAACCCTTCACCCTCAGTTCTTAATCCACTAGGCATCAAGGCCAACCTCCTACATCAACGAAGCAGTACCCAGTTCCCAAGGGAAGAGACACCCACTCAAGCTCACACCTCATTCCTGGCAAGAAAATACAACCAACACCCCAACTGACTCATGCAAGTGTGGCCCTCCTAATCACCTTTCCCTATTGCGGACTGTGACTTAATACCGGATAAGCTCCGAAGGGAGTCCCACTGCAAGAACTCTACTCAAGACCTCCCAGCATCGAGCCCACACCTCATGAGGAAATCTCAAAAGACAGTGGGGAAACCTATATTATCATCATGAGTATAGACCTAGATAACACTATCTCTTATACTGTTTCTCCCCAAATGTAAAGTAACCACCTGTATCACTTTCTTCCTCTTTGTTTTTCTTTTCTTCTTTTTCCCCCTGGTTCGTTTCTTCTTTTTTCTTTTTTCTTTTTTTTTTTTTTTTTTTTGTTCTCGCTCTTGTTTTGTTTTGTTTTGTTCTACTTTTTGTATTTTGATTTGCTATGTTTTATGCTTCCCTCTGGGTCAGAGCTGGCGGCGCTCAGATGGTGTTCCTGGCTCTGTGCTCGGAAGTTGCCCCTGGTGGACATGGGGGACCAAGTGGGATGCTGGGATGTGAGTCACCATCCTTCTGCAGGAAGGATAGACGCCTTACCTCCTTGCTATCCCTTCTGGCTCCACTTTATTCCTTTAATTACGTCTTTCATTCAATCCTTTTTTTATTGTAAGAATCTCTTTTTTCTTTAGATATATCTGAGCATATATATATTTAGTTTTTGTCATGGGTCTGTTTTCTTCTCTCTCTACCCCCAAATCCACCAGCAACCCAATGTAGGACCACTTCTTCCGGCATAGGCATATTCATAATAGGGGAAATTTTACCTGTAAAAACAAGCTCTTATCTACTAGGGATAAGAACTTATACTTTTTTACAATACAGGGACATCTCCCACCCTGAATGTATGTCATGGGGAATCAACCTAGACTCCAGGGAATTAGGCACCGACCATCCAATCTTGACTCCTGTATCCCAGACATAAAAATGACAAGTCACTTGACATTTTTTTCTTGCAACCCATGGAGTAAAGAATGAAAATAATGTGCTACTTTTAGCTTAACTAGTCTTAGATAAGTCTGCCTCTAACAACTTCCAATTAAAGCACTTTGACAGTTATCTGAAAGGTCTGTAGAGAGGAACTAAGTTTGGAGAAAACCTCTCCAAACATGAGACTATTAAAACAAAACAAAACAAACAAAAAGCAAACCAGTCAACCTGTTTTCCATCTTCTAGGCATAGCTACCTTTCAACTCTAGTTTGATTAGCAATTTAATATTTAGCATGTCTGTTACGGTAGCTAAGTGCTAATTGGCTATTTGGCATGTTATGCCAAGATGAACTTGATTAATTAAATAAGGAAGCACTATCCTTTAAGCAGCCTGAGTAGGGCACTGATATTGATGCCTCAGGTTGAGTGTATAATGAAACTTGTAGCTCTAGGCAAAGGGATGCTGCATGCTTGCATTCTCTGGTTTACCACTGAATTAAGTATTAGCTCTGTAGTGGACCCCTGCTTATCAGTAACCTTGCTATTACTCTCCCGACCCTGATGTGCATAAGCAATATTTTCATCCTTTTCCCAAGAGATTTATCTGGCTGTTGAAGTAGAAAATGAATATTTTACAGTTCACTTGTCTGATCAATTACCTACAAGCTGCTGCAGTATTTTATAGCCAGTGGGAGAGCTGTGTAGGTGATGATAGGGAAATCTGGAGGGAATCTCTTAGCCAACTACACAAAAGGGAATAAAACTGTGAATAAGCGATCAGTTCTTTGTTCATATGGGTCTAGCCAGAAATTACAGTGCAAGAAATTAATGTACTTAAATGATAATCAGCAGAATGTGAATTCTAGAGGTGAGGAAACTTGATTACTAGATTATAGGATAAGGCAGTGCAAAAGGGTCTAATGCCAACCCTTCTCAAGGCCACAGCTCTCTTATTCCTGACAGTTTTATATTCTGTAATTAAATAAAAATCTTTTCTCAGAAACACTTTACAAATAAAAATAAAAGGTCAGTAAAATGTACATACCTGAAGAAACGGGTTTTCTATTTTATAGAATAGAATCTCAATATTGCCAGATTTCAAAGAAACCAAAAAATGAATACCTTATTAAATAAAATAAGTCAGGGAGAGAACAAACACTACATGATCTCTTTCATTTGAGAAATATATTGTAACAAAACAAGGAAATAGTAATTGAATCATGATGAACCCTGGGCCTCTATTTACAGAATTAAAATTACCAAGCTACGAAGGAGGGAAAGGACAGAAAAATATCTCAGTAACAAAAGGATAGAGGTGGAAGGTTTTGGCACTTTGATGGTGGTGAAAGTGCAGTAACTGTTTACATCAAACTACTAAAACTAATGTTACCATATTACCTAAACTATAATAAATAAAGACAGAAAGAAAACTGCTTGCCTGCAAAGGAAAAAGAAAACAAATTTTTTTTTTGTCCCCAATTTCCAATACAGACCAGGCAAGGGTCTGTGTTGAGGTGTATATAGGGTGTGTTTACTGTACCTCCTCTTTCTATACAGTCCGTGTGAAGAACACAGCCTGTGGTAAGCATTGGGAGGCCTTCTTTTTTTTTTCTTTTTTTCTTTCTTTCTTTTTTTTAATTTAAACGTTTTGATTACATATGTCTTTGTGATTAAGTTTCGGTCATGTGAAGAACACCCCCTTCACCAGTGCAACATTCCCACCACCAATGTCCCAAGTCCCCCTCCCTCCCACCCCACCCACACCTGTACTCCAGACAGGTTTTCCAGTTCTCTCATTCTTTCACATGATTATGGTAGTTTTCTGTGTATTTATTTTTGTAGCTGCACTCACCACTCTTTGTAGTGAGCTTCATGGAGTAAACTTCAGAGTCAATGAGAGGAGGCTGGAATTCCCAGTTTACTCCAAGAAAACAAATTTGATTCCAAATTATCTTCTACATAATATAAATAGCACCATTACTCGGGAAGTATTATTATTGCACTGAGCTATGTAAAAAAAATTCAGTTTAAGAGCTCAGTGTAGGGGCCAGTGTGGTGACACTAGAGGTAAGGTGCCTGCCTTGCCAGTGCTAGCCTAGGGTGGACCTAGGTTCGATCCCCCCATGTCACATATGGTTCCCCAAACCAGGTACAATTTCTGAGCTCATAGTCAGGCAGACCTGAGCGTCATCGGGTGTGGCCCAAAAACCAAAAAAAAAAAAAAAAAAAAAAAAAAAAAAAAAAAAAAAAAAAAAAAAAAGAGAGAGATCAGTGTAAATTCAATAAAAATGTACTTGAGGGTATTATTTTTAAATTAGTTTTATTTAATGCTTATTTTAATTAAAATTTTTGTATAATGTTGATTGGAGGATTTAAATTTACCTAACATGAATATCTATTGAAAAATCTCTATGTACCCCTTAAGAATTATTATAAAAGAAACATTAAAAATTAATAAATAATTGATGTTGGGGATTTTCTTCTATTTCTCAAGGTATGTAAATCACCTATTGGAAAGATTTTTGCTTCATATCATAATTTGTCTCAGATTTTGAAGAAAATCTTTGCAGAAAAGAGCTGAGAATAATTATATATTCTTCAAACTATAAATAGGGCCTTTATTGACATATTATAATTTATACAACACTCCAAACAGTAACATCTAAGAAGTACTTTGAGATTTTATTTAGTCTAAGGAGAAAAAAAATGTGTGGTTGTCATTAACAGTAATGATAATACATTTGTCATGACAAAATATAAGTATCTTAAAGAAAGAAATAATTGTTTTCTTAACTATATATATATAAATATATATATATATTCCTTGGAGTACATTGTCTTTAAAAACTAAATTTTATTATGAAAATCTATTTAAATTGTATTATTAGGTAACAAATTAAAATTAGAAAATAAAATTTATAATCAAATGGTTATTGTCAACTGAGAACTTATTTATATAAAAATATTGACATTAAAATGTTCTCTATAAATCTGCTCCATAAACAAATGTTCTTTATATATTGTCATGTACTCACTTTTTAAATTTTCTCTATTCTTTTGCTTTATTTTTTGTTTTGTATACTTTCCTCATCATAGCTATTGAATGGCAAATTAAATATGTATCAAGAAGCAGAAATGTTATTTTGATTTATCAAAACTAATCTTGAATCAAATAATTAAATTTTAAGGTAGATTGCATTTTAAGTTGTCCTAAAATCATGCCTTATCATGGTCTCAGAGATATTTTATAGGATATAATTTTTCCTATAAAAACATTTCAATTACTAATAACAAACCAAAGTATCTCAAGATTTCAAAGTAATACAAATAAATGCAAATAGACATATAACATAAGCAAATGATTGATATAATGAAGTTTAAAATATTCTAGCAACTACAAAAATAATGAATAATGGATGTTTTTATTTCACTATATAATATAAAAACAGTATTATAAGTTAGCTGATATCTTTTAATTTCATTTTTAGATGACCTACTCACATACTGCTTTTAGCAAAATATAAAATGAGGTTTCATCAATCTTTCTTAGCAATTTTGTAACTAGGTCATTTACCTCATTAGTTTTTGCTGTTTCTTGTTGTTTTCTGCATATTTTAAGTGTACCCAACTCCATTGACTTTTGATTTTCCCTTTGATTTTTCTACTTTTCCCCTCAGACTCAGTAATATAATGATTTTTTTCAAAGAATATCCAATACTTGACCCATATGTATTATAGTGATGACTTAATACTCCAACTTAAATTTTCATAAGGCTATTTGTGCAGTTACATATATAATAAAGAGCTTTATGAAATCAATAAACAGTATATTTACTACTTTAGATTTTGCATATTACCAAAATATATTTTTCTATATTAACTATCTAATTCAGAAAAAAAGTTTATCTAGAGCGGGGCAAAGATATATAGACATTTGCTTTCCTTTACAGTCCTGATTCAATCGGCATCCCATATGATCCCCCAAGCCTGCCAGGAGCAATTTCTGAGCACGGAGTCAGGAGGAACCCATGAGCGCAGCTAGGTGTAGCCCAAAAGCCAAAAGCCAAAAGCCCAAAGCCAAAAAAAAAAAAAAGAAAGAAAGAAAGAAAGAAAAGAAAAGGTTTAGCTCGAGAAGACAAATCATGGTTCTTCTGCTTGCCTAAAGCATCTAATTGTGATTTTTCTCCCCTGCTCCAAGTTCAATAACCTACATGATATAATTAGTTCATTTTAACTATTTGTTTTGTTTTGTTTTGTTTTGTTTTTGGTCACACCCGGCAGTGCTCAGGGGTTACTCGTGGTTCCATGCTCAGAAATTGCTCCTGGCAGGCACAGGGGACCATATGGGGCACCGGGATTCGAACCTATGACCTTTTGCATGAAAGGCAAACGCCCTACCTCCATGCTATCTCCCGGGCCCCTAGTTCATTTTAACTATTAACTACTTATATTGATGTCTTGTCATTTAACAGGCCCTCTACAATGCAATTCTTCTACTAAGTAGAAAAAGTTCAATAAAAAGACTAGGGTTATAATTTTAATTCTTTTTCAAGCATATATAGTTTTGAATAAATCTTTCTCATATATTTCTTGTAATGTAAGAGAAGAAAATACTTAGTCCAATCAAAGCAGGCTTATGTAAATTTAATGAAATATTTACCTTATAATAAGTTATACTGAACATCAACAATAAAAAGCTTTATTGTTACCCTAGTAAACATTTATAATTCTTATAGTATTTCTTGTTTATTTTTTCTGGTTTCTGATACATAAAAATAGATATATTTTATTTCAAAAAAATTTTAATTTTAATAGAATCATCAAAATATATTCATTAACATTCAGTGTTTACTCTATAATTCTTAAAACATTCAGTATTTACTTTATAATTTTCTTTTATTTAATTTTAATATCATTAATTTTTAATATCATTTATTTTTAATATCATTATTAAAGCACCTTGATTATAAACATGATTGTAGTTCAGTTTCAGTCCAAAAAAACTCCACACCCCTTTACCAATGCAACATTCCCATCATCAATGTCCCAATCTTCCCCTCTCCCCTCTGCCTGTATATGAGACAGGCATTCTACTTCTCTCACTCACCATCGCTGTCAGTGTAGTTATTTCTCTAACTGCACTCACCACTCTTTGTAGTGAGCTCCATATCTTGAACTGGTCCTTCCAGTCTTCATCTCTATTGTTTCTGGTATTTTTTAATAAAGTCTTTTATTTTTTTTTAAACCCATAGATGAGTGACAGTATTCTGGTCTATCTCTCTCCCCCTAACTTCTTTCACTCAACATTATAGAATCCATGTACATCCATATTTAGGAAAATTTCATGACTTCATCTTTCCTGATGCCTGGATAATATTCCATTGTATATATATACAACAGCTTCTTTAGCCTTTCGTCTGTTTAAGGCACAGGACTCAAACTCGCAACCTGCAGGACCTTTTCGGCCCTCCGTACAACATTTTGTGGCCGGCGGTTGGCCTTCAAATATCGCATTATTGGTGATTATTCGCTTGCCATATAATCGCAATAAAAATTGCATTAGTAAGAAAAAAATCGCATTAAACATTCACATACCCCGAGCAGTGCCATTCAGGGTATGTTAATGTTCAATGCGATTTTTTACGATTTTTTTCTTACTAATGCGATTTTTTATTGCGAATATTCGGTAAGCGAATAATCGCGAATACTTTGTGCCTAGCGCAGACGTCATTTCCGTTGCTCCTGCCGCTGTCCCTTGCATTATTGGAGGCCTAAGGGAGAGAAATTAGAGAAGGAAGAGAAGCTTATTACAGAATTAGATTTTGTCATAACTTCATTATGACTTCATCAAAGCCTGCAGTGAAGAGAAAGATTGATGACCAGCAAAGACAATTTCAGGAAAAGTGGTAAACGCAGTATTTCTGTGTTGAGCATGGGGCATCCCCACGTATCTTATTTGCTCAGAGAAAATTGCAGTGCACAAGGAATACAATTTGAAACGCATTATTCAACTAAACATGCTGAGGAATGTGCAAAATATCAAGGGAATGAGAGAGCCAAGCGGGTTACCAGTCTTAAAGCACGTATAATGAGGCAACAAGATTTCTTCAAGAAAGCAAACAAAGAGAATGTTGCATCAGTCAACACTAGTTACTTGGTTAGTGAGATGATTGCTAAGGCAGGGAAATCATTCACAGAAGGAGAGTTTGCTAAAAAATGAAATGTATGTTACAGGCTGCAAGTATTATCTGTCCGGAAAAGAAAGGTCAGTTTAGCAAAATCAGCCTTTCTGCCAACACTGTGGCAGAGTGCTTTTCTGACATGTCAGGTGACATTTATCATCAACTGTGTGAGAAAGCCAAATGTTTTGATGCATACTCAGTTTCTCTTGATGAGAGCACAGATATAGCAGACACTGTGCAGCTCACAATTTATGTCTGTGGTGTTGATTGCAATTTTGAATTGACAGAGGAGCTACTCACAATAATTCCAATGCATGGCCAGACCACCGCTAATGAGATATTTCGGCATCTGTGTGATGGCATTGAGAATGCAGGTTTGCCATGGAAGAGGTTTGTTGGAATAATAACCTATAGAGCACCATCAATGACAGGGAGGAAAAATGGGCTGGTGGCACTTGTTTCAAAAAAACTTGAAGAGGAGGGTGTAGAGAAGGTCATTGCTCTTCACTGCATTATCCATCAACAGGTCCTTTGCAGTAAATACCTGCCATGTCACAATGTGATGTCTGTTGTTGTGAAATGCATCAACCAAATCAGATCCAGGGGTTTAAAGCACAGGAGGTTCTGTGCTTTTTTAGAAGAAATGGAGTCAGAATATGGAGATGTGCTCTATTTCATTGAGGTATGTTGGCTCAGCAGGGGAAGTGTCCTGAAAAGATATTTTTTTTCTTTATTTAAACATTTTGATTACACATATGATTGTGATTAGGTTTCGGTTATGTAAAGAACACCCTCTTCACCAGTGTAACATTCCCACCACCAATGTCCTGAGTCTCCCTCAATTAAACCCCACCCAAACCTGTACTCCAGATAGGTATTCCAGTTCTCTCATTCATTTACGTGATTATGGTAGTTTTCTGTGCAGTTATTTTTATAACTGCACTCACCACTCTTTGTGGTGAGCTTCATGAAGTGAGCTGGAAGTTCCAGTCCTCCTCTCATTGTCTCTGTTGACTGTTGCAAAAATGACTTTTATTTTCTTTAAAATCCATAGATGAGTGAGACTATTCTGCGTCTCTCTCTCTCTCCCTCTGACTTATTTCACTCAGCATGGCAGATTCCCAGTACATCCATGTATAGGAAAACTTCATGACTTCATCTCACCTGACGGCTGCAAAATATTCCATTGTGTATATGTACCACAGTTTCTTTAGCCATTCGTCTGTTGAAGGGCATCTTGGTTGTTTTCAGAGCCTGGCTATTGTGAATAGTGCTGCAATAAATATAGGTGTGAGGAAGAGGTTTTTGTATTGAATTTTTGTGTTTTTAGGGTATATCCCTTGGAGTGGAATAGCTGGGTCGAATGGGAGCTCAATTTCCAGATTTTGGAGAAATCTCCATATCACTTTTCATAGAGGTTGAACTAGACGGCATTCCCACCAGCAGTGGATAAGAGTTGCTTTCTCTCCACATCCCCGCCAGCACTGATTTTTCTCATTCTTTGTGATGTGTGCCAATCTCTGTGGTGTGAGGTGATATCTCATCATTGTTTTGATTTGCATCTCCCTGATGATTAGTGATGAGGAGCATTTTTCATGTGCCTTTTGGCCATTTGTATTTCTTTTTTTATCAAAGTGTTTGTTCATTTCTTCTCCCCATTTTTTGATGGGATTAGATTTTTTTTCTTGTAAGTTCAGTCAGTGCCCTGTATATTTTGGATATTAGCCCCTTGTCTGATGGGTGTTGGGTGAATAGTTTCTCCCACTCGGTGGGTGACTCTTGTATCCTGGGCACTATTTCTGGAGATGCAGAAGCTTCTCAGTTTAATGTATTCCCATCTGTTGAAATCTGCTTCCATTTGTTTGGAAAGTTTCCTCCTTGAAGATAACTTTAGTTTCAATGTCATGGAGTCTTTTACCGACGTGTTGTTCTATATATACCTTATGGTATCAGGTCTGATATCAAGGTCTTTAATCCATTTGAATTTTACCGTCATACATGATGTTAACTGGGAATCTATGTTCGCTTTTTTGCAAGTGGCTAACCAGTTCTGTCAGTGCCACTTGTTGAAGAGGCCCTTCCTGCTCCACTTAGGATTTCTTGCTCCTTTGTCAAAAATTAGGTAATTGTATGTCTTGGGGACAATGTCTGAGAGATGAGAGAAAAAGTGAAAGCTTTTCTTGTTGACATCACACATAAACTGAATGTATTAAACAAGATGTTACAAGGCCCAGGGCAGCTTATCAGTGCTGCCTATGACAACGTGAGAGCATTCTCCACAAAACTTCTGTTATGGACATCCCAGCTCTCTCACACAAACCTTTGCCATTTCCCAGCAGCAAGGAACTTATGGATGCAGTCATACCATTCAGTGGTGAGAAATATATCGATGTTGGGTCCCGGGAGATAGCATGGAGGTAACGCATTTGCCTTTCATGCAAAAGGTCATCGGTTTGAATCCCGGTGCCCCATATGGTCCCCCGTGCCTGACAGGAGCAATTTCTGAGCATGGAGCCA